>JARQOD010005989.1:0-45185 GCA_033576555.1 Oophaga sylvatica | reverse complement strand
CGATGGCGCCGCAGGTGGCACGTGAAGTCTCTGGCCTGATCCTGAAGAAAGTTGACGCACTGTCTCCCGACGGAAGAGGCGTATCCTGGCTCTCCTAAGCGGGGTACTGCGGGAACAGAGTGGCATGAAGCAGTCTCTAGTACCACCGCAGTGTGGCACAGTTCAGTGGCGGAGGCAGAAATCGAGCTAGTCGGCCCTGTATGATTGGCCTGTTGAGGAGTAGGCCGTGCGCCAGCATCAGTCAGCGGACCGGCACACGCGGAAGGTTCAGTCACAAGGGCAAGTTACCACACATAGTCACATTTCTCACGTTGAGTAGATGTGTGAAGCGTTGAGCTGCAGTGCGGGCCTGTGCTGTCGTATCACCCCACGGAGAGAGAATCAACAGTCTCCCTGCTCTTGTGACCCTGCTCTTCTGAAGCAGAAGACTGTAATGAGACAGGGCTCCCAAAAGAAGTGATGGAAATCATGAATAGCGGAGTCTTAGAGGAAGAATGGCTTGCAGGGCCGATTAGTTCACCAGAAATGCAGTTGCCGCTCTCGAGTGGAAGAGAAAACTAACTTGGAGTCAATTTGCCACCTCCAGTGGCTGAGTCACCAAGTACCCCAGACGCGCCTCTACAGGAAGAGCTGGCCAATGCCAGAATTCCCCATGTGTGGTCCCATATACATCAGACCAAGGAGTGTGTTCAACTGTTGACTGAACTCCGTCTACCTGTGGGGAAACTTTGAACTCAAAAGAATTACACTCGCCCGAGGACTGGCGAGAAAAAAGGGGGGAGGAATGTAACAAGAAGCCATGACATATTTGGAGGACTTTTGCAGGAGGTGCCATTGATGATGAGTGGCTGCCATCTGCTGGCCAGCTGAATTTTACCGGAACCAAAGTATGCTAGAATGTTTGCAAGGGGAGTGACCTCGTGTGCTGGACTGGATCAGGTGACCCACAGGAAAAACTTCCCTGCTATAAAAGCTTTGCGGAACCATATATGAGATTTTGTGCCAGGGAAGAGAGAGGGGCAGACATGCTCCAGAGACACTGCTGAGACCAGCGTTGCAAGCCTCAGAGGGGAGTCTACGCCACCCAAGTGTTGTTCACGCTTGGAAAAGTCTGGATTACCCAGAAGATATCCACAAGAACGGCTTACACTGGTCAGATCCCAGAAGCTGCGCCCTGTGCTGCTCAAGTACCCGAGGCCCACTATGCCTGTCAAGAGCTGAAGCCCAGTCCTCTCTGCCTTGAACCTGAGAGATTTCTGACAGTGGTCAAGCCGAGAAGACCAGTGCGGAGACTGCGACAGGAGAGGCACGCTTGTGATTGATGAGGAACAGTGCAAGTAAGCTGGGCCGTCACTTCCAGTACTCATCAATGGTACTGGGATCAGGAGTACAGGTTGGGAGGGGGCTGGTTGCGTGGGAAGCTCAATGGACTGCCTAGAAGTGGTACCTGGTGACTACCTGTAGCCAAGCCTTTCTCCACCATCAGGAGCTCCAGTGTACACCTGGTATACTGCTACGCCACTCCTAGACTGTATCAGTAAGAGACTTGCGGCCTAGTGGGAAAACCCGGTGACCCCCGCTAGGGCCAGAGCTTTGAGTAAGAACTCACAAGGTGACTCCCAAGACTGGGTGCAACACCTTTGTGAAAAGGACACTAACGTTAACTACTGAAAGACTTTATCATAGAATCGTAGAGTTGGAAGGGACCTCCTGGCCATCTGGTCCAACCCCCTGCTCAAAGCAGGATTCACTAAATCATCCCAGACAGATGTCTGTCCAGCATCTTGAAGACTTCTATTGAAGAAGAGCTCACCACCTCTCGTGGCAGCCTGTTCCAATCATTGATCACCCTGTCAAAAAGTTTTTTCTAATATCAAATCTGTGTCTCCTTACATTCAGTTTCATCCCATTGCTTCTAGTCTCCTAGCTTTGTGTCATCAGCAAATTTAATCAGTTTACCCTCTTGTTTATTCTAATCCTGTTGTTATTCCCTCTACTGTAAAATTACATAGCTACTAACACTAATTGTATAAAAGTTACTGCTGTATATAAATAGCATTATATCAACCCCCGGCTGTTTCCACCTCGTGATCTCTGATCGTTGCATCCAGACCCCTGCATTACAGTGTAATGTGACGTCATCAGAATCTCTCACCTCTCCAATAAGCCAGAAGAGGATCTCTAGGGTGAGCTGTAATATCCTCTCCAACATCTTGTCTCTGTCCATATCCATCCTTGAAGGGTCAAGGCAGATTTTGTAGTAGATGTCAATGTAAAAGATAAAGTTTATCAGGAACCTGAATGGAAAGAAGGTGAGATTATGTAAAATCATACAACGTACTATGGAAAAAACCCCAACAAATTACTGGGATGGTGCTGCTAGTTGAGAGCAATAACCTAAAATGTAAAGTTCATAATGTAACACCATTACAGGCGCCTCTTCATGGTCTTTCCTCTCCCTCCATGCAGCGACACTTTCCTCTCCCTCCATGCAGGAACGCCGGCATATTCACTGCCACAGGAACATGGCGTGTTCCCTGTTTCCTGGCCTGAGTATGCGCACCACACCTCCCATGTTCTTAAGGCAGTTACACACCAACTGAAATTTTTCAGGTCTTTTATTGTTTTAATACTGATGATTTTGGCATACAGCTCATGAAAACCCACAAATCCTGTCTCAAAAAATTAGCATATCAAGAAAAGGTTCTCTAATCGAGCCATTACCCTAATCTTCTGAATCAACTAATTAACTCTAAACACATGCAAAAGATTCCTGAGGCTTTTAAAAACTCCCTGCCCGGTTCATTACTCAAAACCGCCATCATGGGTAAGACTGCCGACCTGACTGATGTCCAGAAGGCCATCATTGACACCCTCAAGCAAGAGGGTAAGACCCAGAAAGAAATTTCTCAACAAATAGGCTGTTCCCAGAGTGCTGTATCAAGGCACCTCAATGGGAAGTCTGTTGGAAGGAAACAATGTGGCAGAAAACGCTGTACAACGAGAAGAGGTGACCGGACCCTGAGGAAGATTGTGGAGAAGGACCGATTCCAGACCTTGGGGGACCTGCGGAAGCAGTGGACTGAGTCTGGTGTAGAAACATCCAGAGCCACCGTGCACAGGCGTGTGCAGGAAATGGGCTACAGGTGCCGCATTCCCCAGGTAAAGCCACTTTTGAACCAGAAACAGCGGCAGAAGCGCCTGACCTGGGCTACAGAGAAGCAGCACTGGACTGTTGCTAAGTGGTCCCAAGTACTTTTTTCTGATGAAAGCAAATTTTGCATGTCATTCGGAAATCAAGGTGCCAGAGTCTGGAGGAAGACTGGGGAAAAGGAAATGCCAAAATGCCTGAAGTCCAGTGTCAAGTACCCACAGTCAGTGATGGTGTGGGGTGCCATGTCAGCTGCTGGTGTTGGTCCACTGTGTTTCATCAAGGGCAGGGTCAATGCAGCTAGCTATCAGGAGATTTTGGAGCACTTCATGCTTCCATCGGCTGAAATGCTTTATGGAGATGAAGATTTCATTTTTCAGCACGACCTGGCACCTGCTCACAGTGCCAAAACCACTGGTAAATGGTTTACTGACCATGGTATTACTGTGCTCAATTGGCCTGCCAACTCTCCTGACCTGAACCCCATAGAGAATCTGTGGGATATTGTGAAGAGAAAGTTGAGAGACGCAAGACCCAACACTCTGGATGAGCTTAAGGCCGCTATCGAAGCATCCTGGGCCTCCATAACACCTCAGCAGTGCCACAGGCTGATTGCCTCCATGCCACGCCGCATTGAAGCAGTCATTTCTGCCAAAGGATTCCCGACCAAGTATTGAGTGCATAACTGAACATTATTATTTGATGTTTTTTTTGTTTGTTTTTAAAAAACACTTTTATTTTATTGGACAGATGAAATATGCTAATTTTTTGAGACAGGATTTTGGGTTTTCATGAGCTGTATGCCAAAATCATCAGTATTAAAACAATAAAAGACCTGAAAAATTTCAGTTGGTGTGTAATGAATCTAAAATATATGAAAGTTTAATTTTAATCATTACATTATGGAAAATAATGAAATTTAGCACTATATGCTAATTTTTTGAGAAGGACCTGTAGATTAAGGAGATATTGAATAATACAATTCACTACACTGCAAATACAACACAAATCCAAAGAGAAAGAGGGACAAACTATGTATAGCCACCACGACAAAATTCATGACATGTCCTTAACTGCACCCATAGCCAGACCCATTTACCATTTTCTCCTACCATGACCGGAGGAGATAGAAGGGGGCATGATGGCAGTCAGGGACATTCAGCAGACTGCCCAGGACGACAGGACATAGACCCAAATCTGGGACTGTTCTGCTGTATTCGGGATGGTTGGGACCTATGGATTTATTGTTTGTTCCTTCATAGTTGGAGCAGCCAGAACTTTTTCATTTTTACATAAGGTTCACTATATGAGGTCTCGCTTTTAGAGTGAGACGAACTGTAGGTTATTTTTGTAAAGGCCATTGTGCTAGACACGTCTGTTAGGCCGTGTTCACACATAGGCTAAACATGGCAGGTTTTCACGCACTTGTTTTATATGGGCTTGGAAAGGATGCCTCAGGTAAATGTTATTTTTTTGTCACTATTGTTGTATGACTCCCTGGATTGAAGGTATAAATATTCAAAATTTGAAAATTATTATTATTTTTTTTAATTTTGTCAAAACGTCTGATATTTTTTATAAATAAAAGCAAAACATATAAACCTAAATTTACCACTAACAAAACACAATGATTCATGAAAAACAATCTTAAAATCACTGAAATGTGTGGAAACATTTCAGAGTTTTTGCCACATACACTGCTCAAAAAAATAAAGGGAACGCTCAAATAACACATCCTAGATCTGAACGAATGAAATATTCTCATTGAATACTTTGTTCCTTACAAATTTGAATGTACTGACCACAAAATCACACAAATCATCAATGGAAATCAAATTTATTAACCAATGGAGGCCTGGATTTGGAGTCACTAACAAAATTAAAGTGGAACGTAATGTCCTTAAAACAAGTCAAAATGATGCTCAGTAGTGTGTGTGGCCTCCACGTGCCTGTATGGCCACCCTACAATGCCTGGGCATGCTCCTGATGAGGCGGCGGATGTTCTCCTGAGGGATCTCCTCCAAGACCTGGACAGTCTGTGATGCAACGCGAAGTTGATGGATGGAGCGAGACATGATGCCCCAGATGTGCTCAATCGGATTCAGGTCTGGGGAACAGGCGGGCCAGTCCATAGCTTCAATGCCTTTATCTTGCTGGAACTGCTGACACTCTCCAGCCACATGAGGTCTGGCATTGTCCTGTATTAGGAGGAACCCAGGGCCAACCATACCAGCATACTGTCTCACAAGGGGTCTGAGGATCTCATCTCGGTACCTAATGGCAGTCAGGCTACCTCTGGCGAGCACATGGAGGGCTGTGCGGCTCTCCAAAGAAATGCCACCCCACACCATTACTGACCCACTGCCAGACCGGTCATGCTGAAGGATGTTGCAGGCAGCAGATCGCTCTCCACGGTGTCTCCAGACTCGGTCACATGTGCTCAGTGTGAAACTGCTTTTATCTGTGAAGAGCACAGGGCGCCAGTGGCGAATTTGCCAATCCTGGTGTTCTGTGGCAAAAGCAAAGCATCCTGCACGGTGTTGGGCTGTGAGCACAACCCCCATCTGTGGACGTCAGGCACTCAGACCATCCTCATGGAGTCGGTTTTTAACAATTTGTGCAGACACATGCACATTTGTGGCCTGCTAGAGGTAATTTTGCAGGGCTCTGGCAGTGCTCCTCCGTTCCTCCTTGCAAAAAGGCGGACGTAGCGGTCCTGCTGCTGGGTTGTTGCCCTCCTACAGCCCCCTCCACCTTTCCTGGTGTACTGTCCTGTCTCCTGGTAGCCTCTAGTCTCTGGACACTACTGATGTGCCATCCTGGATGAGCTGCACTATCTGAGCCACTTGTGTGGGTTGTAGAGTCCATCTCATGGTACCATGAATGTGAAAGCACAACCAACATTCAAAAGTGACCAAAACATCAGCCAGAAAGCATTGGTACTGAGATGTGGTCTGTGGTCCCCACCTGCAGAACCACTCCTTTATTGAGGGTGTCTTGATAATTGTCAATAATTTCCATCTGTTGTCTATTCCATTTGCACAACAGCATGTGAAATTGATTGTCATCAGTGTTGCTTCCTAAGTGGACAGTTTGATTTCACAGAAGTTTGATTTACTTGGAGTTATATTCTGTTGTTTAAGTGTTAACTTTATTTTTTGAGCAGTATATTATAAATTCACATGTTAGGTTTGAAAATTTTGGCTTGGTCACAAAGCGGATAAAAAACACTGCAATAATAGTCATTATTCTAAGGGTATGTGCAGACGATCAGGAATGGCTCAGCATTTGTTCAAGATTTGACGTAGGTGAAATCTGCACCAAATCTGCATCTGAGGTCACTGGCAGGTCACCTGCGTTTATTATGTGATTTTGATGCGTTTTTTCATTGCACGCGTTTTTTTGTCACTTGAAATAAAGGTAATTGAAGTTTGGGCTTCTGGGAAGGGAAAAAAATGATTTCCTGTTTGCAGATATATTGGGGTATGAGCACACGGTCAGTAAGCACTGCGGGTTGGACGCTGTGTGCATCCACAGTGTCCAACCCGCACCGTCCAGATGTTACGGCATAGTGGAGGGGATTTCAAGAAATCCCATGCCCACTATGCATGCATCAGTGCCTGTGGTTTCCCTGTGGAGATGGACATGCGGCGAATCTTTCCAGACTGCAGCATGTCAATTTATGTAGTGGAGACGCTCAGTCTCAGCTGTGTAAATTACCCATAGACTTTCATTAGATGCGGTAAAACCACATTATCTTCCTAGTCACATGCGCATTAAGTGCGGGAACGCAGCTTACTACACGAGTACTAATTTACATAATGGTAAATCTTGTGACACAGCCGGAAGTACATGACACAGGAAGTGGAGGAAAGCACAGAGAAAGGTTTTTAATAAATAAATAATAATTCTAAAAAATGTCCACTTAGATACGTTAACCAGCCAGAGTAAAGCAGACTACTGGGGCTGATATTTCAGGCTGGTAAGGATCCAATATCCAACACCTTACCAGTCTGATAATACCAGGCCGCAGCAGTCTGCTTACCTTGGATGGTAAGCAAAAATAGTGGGATCCCCTAAAAAAAAAAATGTTGTGGGGTCCCCTCTATTTTTGTTAACCAGCCAAGGAAAAAGCAGACAGCTGCGAGTCTGCGACCTGTTATTCTCTTACCTGTCCGCTGAGAAGATATACATAGTGTCCCACAATGACTCCAGCTCTGCTACATCTGGATGCCTGGCTCAGCCTGACATCCAGACACAGCGGAGCTTGAAGCTGATACCCGGAGATGTCCCCGGCGGTCACCTGAATTGCAGCTCACGGTCAGCTGATCGATCACGAGAACTGCAGTGTAGATGAACTTCATATGTAGTCAGCAAGGTAGAGGTGTAATTTAAAAATTAACTTTTATTAGTAATGTTTAAAAAGAACCAAAAATGGTTCGTACCATGGTAGAATAAGAACACTATAAAAAACAAATACAATCACCGCTCTCACCAGAAGGTGACAACTAAATGACTACAGATTCTCTTTTCAGTGGGCCACTAGGTCCACGAGAAGTTATTAGTCTGGGCATAGAGACATTGCCTGTACTAAATAACAGGCCACTGTAGTCATTTAGTTGTCACCTTCTGGTGAGAGCGGTGATTGTATTTGTTATTTATAGTGTTCTTATTCTACCATGGTACGAACCATTTTTGGTTCTTTTTAAACATTACTAATAAAAGTTAATTATGGTGCTTGAACCTCTAAGTTCAAGCAACATATTGTAATCCGATTTCTTATATTTTCTTCTTCTTCTTCTTCTCCGCGTTTTCTGCAATTAATGCGGCCCGAACCGCTAAGCACAGAGACCCCGTTCAGGCGGCGTTTTGAAGCCCTCGGTGGGGACAGGTGTGCTATGTATTTTTGGAGTCAATCCGATTTTTAGTTTTTTTAAAAAAATCGCATTTTAAGCAAAAAAATTCCCATAGGGATTAATGGCGACCTTTCCATGACCCCCAACTGACATGGATTGAAGCCACAGCGCAGGTGCAGTGACTTACAAAGATGGCAGCTATGCAAATGCAGCTTCCACACATGACCCGTATCAGCTAATAGAAGCTGACAGATCGCTGATTCAAGGTCTTAAAGGCGCAGCACAGGGCCCCAGGCAGCACACAGGGCCCCAGGCAGCACACGGGGCCCCAGGCAGCGCGCCAATGGCTTCTGAAAAGCCCCACGGACGCCAAAGTGGCTTTAGAAGCCCAGTGTGCCAAACTGGCCCCTGAGGCAAAGTGACAGCATGTGTCAACATGGCCAAAGTGGCTACCGAGGTGCCGAATGTGCCAAAGTGGCTACCGAGGTGCCAAATGTGCCAAAATGGCTACCAAGTTGCCAAAGTGGCTACCGAGGTGCCTAATGTGCCAAAGTGGCTACCAAGTGGCCAAAGTGGCTACCGAGGTGCCGAATGTGCCAAAGTGGCTACCAAGTGGCCAAAGTGGCTACAGAGGTGCCGAATGTGCCAAAGTAGCTACCAAGTGGCCAAAGTGGCTATCGAGGTGCCGAATGTGCCAAAGTGGCTACCAAGTGGCCAAAGTGGCTACAGAGGTGCCGGATGTGCCAAAGTGGCTACCAAGTGGCCAAAGTGGCTATTGAGGTGCCGAATGTGCCAAAGTGGCTACCAAGGTGCTCAAGTGGCTACTGAGGTGCCAAATGTGCCAAAGTGGCTACTGAGGTGTCGAGTGTTCCAAAGTGGCTACCAACTGACCAAAGTGGCTACCAAGGTTCCAAATGTGCTAAAGTGGCTACCAAGTGGCCAAAGTGGCTACCGAGGTGCCGAATGTGCCAAAGAGGCTACCAAGTGGACAAAGTGGCTACCAAGTGGCCAAAGTGGCTACTAAGGTGCCGAATGTTCCAAAGTGGCTACCAAGTGGCCAAAGTAGCTACCGAGGTGCCGAATGTGCCAAAGTGGCTATCAAGTGGACAAAGTGGCTACCGAGGTGCCGAATGTGCCAAAGTGGCTACCAAGTGGCCACCGAGGTGCCGAATGTGCCAAAGTGGCTACCAAGTGGCCAAAGTGGCCACTGAGGTGACGAATGTGCCAAAGTGGCTACCAAGTGGCCACCGAGGTGCCGAATGTGCCAAAGTGGCTACCAAGTGGCCAAAGTGGCCACCGAGGTGCCGAATGTGCCAAAGTGGCTACCAAAGTGCCGAATGTGCCAAAGTGGCTACCAAGTGGCCAAAGTGGCTACCGATGTGCTAAATGTGCCAAAGTGGCTACCAAGTGGCCAAAGTGGCTACCGAGGGGCCGAATGTGCCAAAGTGGCTACCAAGTGGCAGAAGTGGCTACCAAGTGGCAGAAGTGGCTACCAAGTGGCAGAAGTGGCTACCAAGGTGCCAAATGTGCTAAAGTGGCTACCAAGTGGCCAAAGTGGCTACAGAGGTGACGAATGTGCCAAAGTGGCTACCAAGTGGCTAAGTGGCTACCAAGGTGCCGAATGTGCCAAAGTGGCTACCAAGGTGCCGAATGTGCCAAAGTGGCTACCAAGTGGCCAATGTGGCTACAGAGGTGCCAAATGTGCTAAAGAGGCTACCAAGAGGCCAAAGTGGCTACCAAGTGGCCAAAGTGGCTGCTAAGGTGCCTAATGTGCCAAAGTGGCTACCAAGTGGCCAAAGTGGCTACCAAGTGGCAGAAGTGGCTGCCAAGTGGCAGAAGTGGCTACCAAGTGGCAGAAGTGGCTACCAAGGTGCCAAATGTGCTAAAGTGGCTACCAAGTGGCCAAAGTGGCTACCGAAGTGCCGAATGTGCCAAAGTGGCTACCAAGTGGCCAAAGTGGCCACCGAGGTGCCGAATGTGCTAAAGTGGCTACCAAGTGGCCACCGAGGTGCCGAATGTGCCAAAGTGGCTACCAAGTGGCCAAAGTGGCTACTGAGGTGCCGAATGTGCCAAGGTGGCTACCGAGGTGCCGAATGTGCCAAAGTGGCTACCAAGTGGCCAAAGTGGCTACCGATGTGCTAAATGTGCCAAAGTGGCTACCAAGTGGCCAAAGTGGCTACCGAGGGGCCGAATGTGCCAAAGTGGCTACCAAGTGGCCAAAGTGGCTACCAAGTGGCAGAAGTGGCTACCAAGGTGCCAAATGTGCTAAAGTGGCTACCAAGTGGCCAAAGTGGCTACAGAGGTGACGAATGTGCCAAAGTGGCTACCAAGTGGCCGAATGTGCCAAAGTGGCTACCAAGTGGCCAAAGTGGCTACAGAGGTGACGAATGTGCCAAAGTGGCTACCAAGTGGCCAAAGTGGCTTCCAAGGTGCCGAATGTGCCAAAGTGGCTACCAAGTGGCCAATGTGGCTACAGAGGTGCCAAATGTGCTAAAGAGGCTACCAAGAGGCCAAAGTGGCTACCAAGTGGCCGAAGTGGCTACTAAGGTGCCGAATGTGCCAAAGTGGCTACCAAGTGGCCAAAGTGGCTACTAAGGTGCCGAATGTGCCAAAGTGGCTACCAAGTGGCCAAAGTGGCTGCTAAGGTGCCTAATGTGCCAAAGTGGCTACCAAGTAGCCAAAGTGGCTACCGAGGTGCCAAATGTGCTAAAGTGGCTACCAAGTGGCCAAAGTGGCTACCAAGTGGCCAAAGTGGCTACCAAGTGGCAGAAGTGGCTACCAAGTGGCAGAAGTGGCTACCAAGTGGCAGAAGTGGCTACCAAGTGGCAGAAGTGGCTACCAAGTGGCAGAAGTGGCTACCAAGTGGCAGAAGTGGCTACCAAGTGGCAGAAGTGGCTACCAAGTGGCAGAAGTGGCTACCAAGTGGCAGAAGTGGCTACCAAGGTGCCAAATGTGCTAAAGTGGCTACCAAGTGGCCAAAGTGGCTACCGAGGTGCCGAATGTGCCAAAGTGGCTACCAAGTGGCCAAAGTGGCTACCGAGGTGCCGAATGTGCCAAAGTGGCTACCAAGTGGCCAAAGTGGCTACCGAGGTGCCGAATGTGCCAAAGTGGCTACCAAGTGGCCAAAGTGGCTACTGAGGTGTCGAATGTGCCAAAGTGGCTACCGAGGTGCCGAATGTGCCAAAGTGGCTACCAAGTGGCCAAAGTGGCTACAGAAGTGCCGACTGTGCCAAAGTGGTTACCAAGTGGCCAAAGTGGCTACCGAGGTGCCGAATGTGCCAAAGTGGCTACCAAGTGGCTACAGAGGTGCCGAATGTGCCTAAGTGACTACAAATTGGCCAAAGTGGCTACCGAGGTGCCAAATGTGCTAAAGTGGCTACCAAGTGGCCAAAGTGGGTACCGAGGTGCTGAATGTGCCAAAGTGGCTTCCAAGTGGCCACAAAGGTGCCGAATGTGCCAAAGTGGCTACCAAGTATCCAAAGTGGCTACCGAGGTGCCGAATGTGCCAAAGTGGCTACCAAGTTGCCGAAGTGGCTACCGAGGTGCCAAATGTGCCAAAGTGGCTACCAAGTGGCCAAAGTGGCTACCGAGGTGCCGAATGTGCCAAAGTGGCTACCAAGTGGCCACAGAGGTGCCGAATGTGCCAATGTGGCTACCAAGTGGCCAAAGTGGCTACCGAGGTGCCAAATGTGCTAAAGTAGCTATCAAGTGGCCAAAGTGGCTACCAAGTGGCCAAAGTGGCTACCGTGGTGCCGAATGTGCCAAAGTGGCTACCAAGTGGCCAAAGTGGCTACTGAGGTGCCGAAAGTGCCAAAGTGGCTACTAAGTGGCCAAAGTGGCTACCAAGTGGCTACAGAGGTGCCGAATGTGCCTAAGTGGCTACAAAGTGGCTACCGAGGTGCCAAATGTGCTAAAGTGGCTACCAAGTGGCCAAAGTGGCTACCAAGTGGCCAAAGTGGCTACCGAGGTGCCGAATGTGCCAAAGTGGCTACCAAGTGGCAAAAGTGGCTACAGAGGTGCCAAAAGTGCCAAAGTGGCTACCAAGTGGCCAAAGTGGCTACCGTGGTGCAGAATGTGCCAAAGTGGCTACCAAGTGGTCAAAGTGGCTACCGATGTGCCAAATGTGCCAAAGTGGCTACCAAGTGGCCACAGTGGCTACCAAGTGGCCAAAGTGGCTACAGAGGTGCCGAATGTGCCAAAGTGGCTACCAAGGGGCCAAAGTGGCTAACAGGGGCCCCGCACATCAAAGTGGCTACCAAGGGGCCATATACGACTCATCCCAGGTTGTGCCATCGCTATACACAACATTCATATTCTAACTTTACTTTCTGACAGTCGACACCTGATACACTGCTGTAAAGCTGGCAGCGCTGTTCAAGCACCATGTATTTCCTTCAGGAAATGCCCATCTAGTTTTTAAATTACACCTCTACCTTGCTGACTACATACACTTTTGTGATTGGTAGACCCATACCTTAATTAGATGAACTTCAGGCTGAAACAAGGTACGCGAGCATGTAAATTAGTACACGTGTAGTAAGCTGCGTTCCCGCAGTTATTACACATGTGGCTAGAAAGATAATGCGGTTTTACCGCATCTAATGATAGGGAATGGGAGATTTATGCTGAAGACACTGAGCGTCTCCGCATCGTAAATAGACATTTTGCGGTCAGGAAAGACGCACGGTATGTCCGTGTCCGTAGGGAAGTTGGAGGCATCCGTGCACGCATAGTGGAGATGGGACTTCTAGAAATACCATCCATTATCCTGTAACATCTGGACACAGCGGGTTGAACGCTACGAATGTACGCAGCGTCCAACCTGCAGCGTTTACTGACCATGGGAACATACCCTAACTGTTCTTTGTTATTTTATAGGAAGAAAAAAATCTCTGACTTTCATTTTAGATCTAGAATGCAGGAACATAGGAATACACTGGAATATAGGAATGTATCTCTATGCACCAGTATAAGAAGTTGTGTGTTTGATTCACCAGGGTCCAGAGATAAATAAAAGTGAAGAATGAGTTAATTACAGCACAGAGATGCGGCCTCCCCCAGAGTCAGAGAAGGAACTAGAGACCACCAAACACAGGGAGCTGAGGAGGAGAGGAGGCGACTTACAGACACAGAGGGAAAGTCCGGACATTACCCTGAACACCCGGGACAGCCCCCCCAAATTGGGACTGTTCTGCTAGACGGTTGGAAGCAATGAACAATGGAGAATCTCCAACACCGACCTCCACCCGCACTCCACATAGAGAATAATGGAGCCTCCAGCACCGACCTCCACCCGCAGAGCCACACTCCACATAGAGAATAATGGAGCCTCCAGCACCGACCTCCACCCGCAGAGCCACACTCCACATAGAGAATAATGGAGCCTCCAGCACCGACCTCCACCCGCAGAGCCGCACTCCACATAGAGAATAATGGAGCCTCCAGCACCTACCTCCACCCGCAGAGCCACACTCCACATAGAGAATAATGGAGCCTCCAGCACCGACCTCCACCCGCAGAGCCGCACTCCACATAGAGAATAATGGAGCCTCCAGCACCGACCTCCACCCGCAGAGCCACACTCCACATAGACAATAATGGAGCCTCCAACACCGACCTCCACCCGCAGAGCCACATAGAGAATAATATAGCCTCCAGCACCGACCTCCACCCGCAGAGCCACACTCCACATAGAGAATAATGGAGCCTCCAGCACCGACCTCCACCCGCAGAGCCGCACTCCACATAGAGAATAATGGAGCCTCCAGCACCGACCTCCACCCGCAGAGCCGCACTCCACATAGAGAATAATGGAGCCTCCAGCACCGACCTCCACCCGCAGAGCCGCACTCCACATAAAGAATAATGGAGCCTCCAGCACCTACCTCCACCCGCAGAGCCGCACTCCACATAGAGAATAATGGAGCCTCCAGCACCGACCTCCACCCGCAGAGCCGCACTCCACATAGAGAATAATGGAGCCTCCAGCACCGACCTCCACCCGCAGAGCCACACTCCACATAGAGAATAATGGAGCCTCCAGCACCTACCTCCACCCGCAGAGCCGCACTCCACATAGAGAATAATGGAGCCTCCAGCACCGACCTCCACCCTCAGAGCCGCACTCCACATAGAGAATAATGGAGCCTCCAGCACCGACCTCCACCCGCAGAGCCGCACTCCACATAGAGAATAATGGAGCCTCCAGCACTGACCTCCACCCGCAGAGCCACACTCCACATAGAGAATAATGGAGCCTCCAGCACCGACCTCCACCCGCAGAGCCGCACTCCACATAGAGAATAATGGAGCCTCCAGCACCTTCCTCCACCCGCAGAGCCGCACTCCACATAGAGAATAATGGAGCCTCCAGCACCTACCTCCACCCGTAGAGCCACACTCCACAGAGAATAATGGAGCCTCCAGCACCTACCTCCACCCGCAGAGCCGCACTCCACATAGAGAATAATGGAGCCTCCAGCACCTACCTCCACCCGCAGAGCCACACTCCACATAGAGAATAATGGAGCCTCCAGCACCTACCTCCACCCACAGAGCCGCACTCCACATAGAGAATAATGGAGCCTCCAGCACCTACCTCCACCCACAGAGCCGCACTCCACATAGAGAATAATGGAGCCTCCAGCACCGACCTCTACCCGTAGAGCCACACTCCACAGAGAATAATGGAGCCTCCAGCACCTACCTCCACCCGCAGAGCCACACTCCACATAGAGAATAATGGAGCCTCCAGCACCTACCTCCACCCGCAGAGCCACACTCCACATAGAGAATAATGGAGCCTCCAGCACCTACCTCCACCCGCAGAGCCGCACTCCACATAGAGAATAATGGAGCCTCCAAGCACCTACCTCCACCCACAGAGCCGCACTCCACATAGAGAATAATGGAGCCTCCAGCACCGACCTCCACCCGCAGAGCCGCACTCCACATAGAGAATAATGGAGCCTCCAGCACCTACCTCCACCCACAGAGCCGCACTCCACATAGAGAATAATGGAGCCTCCAGCACCTACCTCCACCCACAGAGCCGCACTCCACATAGAGAATAATGGAGCCTCCAGCACCTACCTCCACCCACAGAGCCGCACTCCACATAGAGAATAATGGAGCCTCCA
This sequence comes from Oophaga sylvatica, assembly GCA_033576555.1. Classification (NCBI taxonomy): domain Eukaryota; kingdom Metazoa; phylum Chordata; class Amphibia; order Anura; family Dendrobatidae; genus Oophaga; species Oophaga sylvatica. Next base: position 30,039 of record JARQOD010005989.1, on the reverse strand, counting down.
GCACCGACCTCTACCCGCAGAGCCGCACTCCACATAGAGAATAATGGAGCCTCCAGCACCGACCCCCACCTGCAGAGCCGCACTCTACATAAAGAATAATGGAGCCTCCAGCACCGACCTCCACCCGCAGAGCCGCACTACACATAGAGAATAATGGAGCCTCCAGCACCGACCTCCACCCGCAGAGTCACACTCCACATAGAGAATAATGGAGCCTCCAGCACCGACCTCCACCCGCACTCCACATAGAGAATAATGGAGCCTCCAGCACCGACCTCCACCCGCAGAGCCACACTCCACATAGAGAATAATGGAGCCTCCAGCACCTACCTCCACCCACAGAGCCGCACTCCACATAGAGAATAATGGAGCCTCCAGCACCGACCTCCACCCGCAGAGCCGCACTCCACATAGAGAATAATGGAGCCTCCAGCACCTACCTCCACCCGCAGAGCCGCACTCCACATAAAGAATAATGGAGCCTCCAGCACCGACCTCCACCCGCAGAGCCGTACTCCACATAGAGAATAATGGAGCCTCCAGCACCGACCTCCACCCGCACTCCACATAGAGAATAATGGAGCCTCCAGCACTGACCTCCACCCGCAGAGCCGCACTCCACATAGAGAATAATGGAGCCTCCAGCACCGACCTCCACCCGCAGAGCCGCACTCCACATAGAGAATAATGGAGCCTCCAGCACCGACCTCCACCCGCAGAGCCGCACTCCACATAGAGAATAATGGAGCCTCCAGCACCGACCTCCACCCGCAGAGCCGCACTCCACATAGAGAATAATGGAGCCTCCAGCACCGACCTCCACCCGCAGAGCCGCACTCCACATAGAGAATAATGGAGCCTCCAGCACCGACCTCCACCTGCAGAGCCATACTCCACATAGAGAATAATGGAGCCTCCAGCACCGACCTCCACCAGCAGAGCCGCACTCCACATAGAGAATAATGGAGCCTCCAGCACCTACCTCCACCCACAGAGCCACACTCCACATAGAGAATAATGGAGCCTCCAGCACCGACCTCCACCCGCAGAGCCGCACTCTACATAGAGAATAATGGAGCCTCCAGCACCGACCTCCACCCGCAGAGCCGCACTCCACATAGAGAATAATGGAGCCTCCAGCACCTACCTCCACCCGCAGAGCCGCACTCCACATAGAGAATAATGGAGCCTCCGGCACCGACCTCCACCCGCAGAGCCGCACTCCACATAGAGAATAATGGAGCCTCCAGCACCTACCTCCACCCGCAGAGCCGCACTCCACATAGAGAATAATGGGCCTCCAGCACCGACCTCCACCCGCAGAGCCACACTCCACATAGAGAATAATGGAGCCTCCAGCATCTACCTCCACCCGCAGAGCCACACTCCACATAGAGAATAATGGAGCCTCCAGCACCGACCTCCACCCGCAGAGCCGCACTCACATAGAGAATAATGGAGCCTCCAGCACCTACCTCCACCCGCAGAGCCACACTCCACATAGAGAATAATGGAGCCTCCAGCACCGACCTCCACCCGCAGAGCCGCACTCCACATAGAGAATAATGGAGCCTCCAGCACCTACCTCCACCCACAGAGCCACACTCCACATAGAGAATAATGGAGCCTCCAGCACCGACCTCCACCCGCAGAGCCGCACTCTACATAGAGAATAATGGAGCCTCCAGCACCGACCTCCACCCGCAGAGCCGCACTCCACATAGAGAATAATGGAGCCTCCAGCACCTACCTCCACCCGCAGAGCCGCACTCCACATAGAGAATAATGGAGCCTCCGGCACCGACCTCCACCCGCAGAGCCGCACTCCACATAGAGAATAATGGAGCCTCCAGCACCTACCTCCACCGCAGAGCCGCACTCCACATAGAGAATAATGGGGCCTCCAGCACCGACCTCCACCCGCAGAGCCACACTCCACATAGAGAATAATGGAGCCTCCAGCATCTACCTCCACCCGCAGAGCCACACTCCACATAGAGAATAATGGAGCCTCCAGCACCGACCTCCACCGCAGAGCCGCACTCCACATAGAGAATAATGGAGCCTCCAGCACCTACCTCCACCCGCAGAGCCGCACTCCACATATACAGCTGTTCTGTGTGCACAGGACCTGTTATGAGGTCACATGATGGGAGGAGTCAGGGGGTCACATGATGGGAGGAGTCAGGGGTCACATGATGGGAGGAGTCAGTGGTTGGAATCAGAGGAGATATATTGCTCTTTCCAATGTGACATATATATTTTTGCAATGAATTGGGAAAAGGCCGCCCCCATTGCGGTGCCCTCTATTTGTAGATAATAGGAGAAAAATAATTATTTTGGAGCAGGATATTAATGTCTATAACTAAATATTTCTGCATTTCTGATGAATAATTGCGGTTGACCTACAAGTGATCCCTCAATATCGATGCTGGGTAAAGACTAATTACATCGCATCTAAGTGTGACAGATAGAAGCTGCACTGCTGATTTAGAATCATCCAGCAACTATAGGGGTTAAAATGGTTACAGCAGACAGGGAGTGGTCAGCTCAGCCTCAGGGGATTCTGGGAAAGGTGTGATTTTTTCTGGGACATCCAAGAGTAAGGTGTGTGTTAAGGTACTGTGTAGTCCAGCTGCGCTTGGTGCCACGTGGTACCCTGGAGGATGCACGGAAGGTAAACTCACAATTAAACCCGATATTCATTCACACTTCACATTTCCCTGGTGCCACCAGAGGGAGCCCTTGGAGAGTATCTAGAGATATATAAGGGTTGTGGAGATGGGAGCAGGGGGAGCAGAGTTGAGTGAGATCTTGTCAGAGAGTGAGATCTTGTCAGGCAGTCTAGCTGAGAGTTGGCTAGTTGCTGGTTAGTAGTAGAGGAGTGTGAGAGAAACTGCCATCTACTGCTGGTTGTGCTTGTAGCGCCGGCGCCAGCGTCCCTGCCTCTGCCAGGCAGGGATGCTGTTCCCCTGCGCCAGCGTCCTCTGCCAGGCAGGGACGCTGTTCCCCTGCGCCAGCGTCCTCTGCCAGGCAGGGACGTCGCTCCCCTTACCCTCACACAGCGTCCTCCTTCCGCCCTGCTGGGGCTGCGCGCTCCTACCCTGCCACTGGGCTTAGGGCGCGCGCGCGTGCACGTCCCCGCTCTTAAAGGGGCCGCGCGCATCTTTCAAAAAAGGTCCCCGGCCAATGCCGGTGGACTCCACCTTATATAAAGCACCTCCTCATTAATGGAGGTGCCCGAGCAATGTTGTTGCACTGTTTACTCTGCTTCAGCCCTCAGGTTCCGTTACCAGTTACCTGCCTGTCTCCTGCCAGTTTGTTGTCTGCTACCTGTCCGCAAGCCTACCTGGAGGTTCGGCCGTCACCGGTGGTGACCATCGGCTATTCCAGAGAATCTCGCCTGCTCACTTGGGGGCGCTCATCTGCCATCTGCCTGCAGACCTACCCGGAGGTTCGGACGTCACATGCGGTGACCATCGTCTATTCCAGAGACTCTCGCCTGCTCACTTGGGGGCGTTCATCTGCCATCTTCCTGCAGACCTACCCGGAGGTTCGGACGTCACATGCGGTGACCATCGTCTATTCCAGAGACTCTCGCCTGCTCACTTGGGGGCGTTCATCTGTCATCTGTCTGCTAGCCTACCGGGAGGCTCCACCATCTCAGGTCGTATATACCTGTCCCTCCAGAGACTGCCCCGGTCACTTGCCGTGACTACCTGCCTGTCCTTCCAGAGACTGCCCGGTCACTTGCCGTGACTACCCGCCTGTCCTTCCAGAGACTGCCCCGATCACTTGCCGTGACTACCTGCCTGTCCTTCCAGAGACTGCCCCGGTCACTTGCCGTGACTACCTGCCTGTCCTTCCAGAGACTGCCCCGATCACTTGCCGTGACTACCTGCCTATCCTTCCAGAGACTGCCCCGGTCACTTGCCGTGACTACCTGCCTGTCCTTCCAGAGACTGCCCCGGTCACTTGCCGTGACTACCTGCCCGTCTATCCAGAGACTGTCCCTGTCACTTGCCGTGACTTCCTGTCCGTCTCCCCGGGCGCCACCCGCTCCTTTACAAGGAAAGCCTCCTTGTATAATAAAGCTCAGAGGTTCCGCCTCCCAGACCCGTTACAGTGCTTATGTTAAAGGTTAGAGTAGGACGAAAGGCGAGTGGAAGAGAGTGACAGAGGTTGAAACAGCATTGATTGCTTACCTCTACTCTGAACCACCGGACGCCGGGTCCGAGCTTGCTAGCATCTACACGACTAGTAGGAGATAGCGGAGACCCTGCTGGACTTCAGGTCGCAGGTGCCCAGCAGTGCTGATACGTAACCGGGGTCAGGAAGAACAGGAGTCTGGTCAGCGCAACCATTAGAGACTTAGTTCTATCCAAGAGAAGGCTCCACCACAACGTCAGCCGGGCATAGCTGAGAAGACAGAGTGTAATGTATGTGGTACAGTTCATATAGCGTCTTGTGCTTGGGTGCGATGAAAATACTTGAGACACAGGTTGATAAAGAAAGTCTTGTATTGCTTCATACAAATTGGCAAAAATAAACACACAGGTTGCAAACACAGAAGCAGGAGACACAGCAGGCCAGAGTTATCTAAGTTCATCAATAACTCTCCACAACAGATTCAGATCTTCTTCTATGTTACCGCAAGTCCATGCAAACGTGAGGCTTTCAAGAGCAGAGTTCAGAGTCCACAAGTGCTTCAGAGTTTCTCAGTAGAAATGGCTGGAGTACAAGGTCCAAGGCTTCAGGAGTCAGAACACAGGTTCACTGCAGGCTAGATTCTGAAGCACTGATTGCTCAGGTGTGGCTGTTTAAGAAGCAAACGGAGAGAATCAGGGCGGGAACATGCAAGCTGGAAAACTCCATTTTAACTGAGGGCAAGATAGCTGCAGCAAAACAGAAAGCAAAATGGCCGACGAACAAACTGAGTTTCAGAAACAGATACACAGAACCTTACATTACTCCCCCTTAGGGGCAACCTCCGGATGACCTCAGACCAGGCTTGTGTGGGTACCTCTGATGAAACTGACGGAGCAAGCGAGGAGCATTAACGTTATTGACTGGCTCCCATGAGTTGTCCTCCACTGGGTAGCCCTGCCATTTAATCAGATATTGTAACTGATTTCTATACAACCTGGAATCTAAAATCCTTTCCACCACAAATTCTTCCTGACCATCGACTAGCACTGGGTCAGGGCAAGGAGAAGAACGTCCAGGAAACGTATTGGGTGTCGCAGCCTTTAGTAGGGATACATGAAAGACAGGTGGATTCTCATAGTTCTGGGCAATTGAAGACGACAAGCAACGGCACTTATAATCTTACTGATTTTATAGGGTCCAATGTACTTATGTCCCAACTTAGACGATGGAATCCTTAACTTAAGATTTCTGGTTGACAGCCAGACCAGGTCTCCTACCTTAAAAGCTGGTGCAGGTTTACGAAATTTATCTGCTGCCTTCTTGTACCTTTCCTGAGCCGATTCCAGATTCTCCTTTAGAAGATCCATATTCTTCTGTAAAGTCGTGACTCTTTCAGCCACTGCTGGCAAAGGCGTCTCTATGGGAAATCGTGGTAGAATGTTAGGATGATAACCTAGATTAGAGTAAAAAGGAGACTGTTTAGTGGAGGCACTCTGAGAGTTGTTGTAAGAGAACTCAGCCAATGGAAGTAGATCCACCCAATCATCCTGTAGGTGGCAGATAAAGCAGCGGAGATACTGCTCCAGGGTTTGATTGGTTCGTTCGGTTTGTCCATTAGTCTGGGGATGAAAAGCAGAAGAAAGGTTTACTTTAATGTCCAATGCTGCACAGAAATTTTGCCAAAACCTAGAAGTGAATTGCACCCCTCGATCCGAAATAACCTCATCCGGTACTCCATGTAAACGAAACACATCTTTAATCATCAAATCTGATGTCTGTTTTGCAGTGGGTAAGCCGACACAAGGGATAAAATGAGCTGCCTTTGTTAAACGATCAACCACCACTAGAATAGTGTTCTTCCCTTGAGAGGTTGGTAATTCCACAATGAAGTCCATAGAAATGGATCCCCACGGGCGGGACGGGGTGGGAAGAGGCTGTAACAGACCAGTTGGTGAAGAGCGAGGTGTTTTGCATCTTGCACAAACCTCACACGAAGTGACATAGTCCAAAACATCCTTCCTACAAGTGGGCCACCAAAAGAAACGAGAAAGAAATTCCTGTGTCTTTAGAATTCCTCTATGCCCGGCTATTTTGGAATCGTGAATGAGTTGCAATACTCTCAATCTGACTGTTTCAGGTATATACAGACGTTGTCCCAGAATCCACACACCATTCTTAAAGACAAGACTTACGTCCCTTGGGGGTTGAGCCAAAAAAGAATCCGCATGGTATGCTTCCTTGATGTCTTTAATTAGGTCTTGATGATGAATCACTCCTAGGAATCTAGAGTCAGGAAGAATAGTCTTAGGAGGAGTAATTGGACGTGTCTCTGCTGAGTAAATCCTAGAGAGTGCATCAGCCTTTCCATTGCGCGATCCTGGTCTATAAGAAATAATAAAATTAAATTGGTTTAAGAAAAGATTCCAGCGAGCCTGGCGAGGAGTCAGGCACTTAGCCGACCTGATAAACTCAAGATTACGATGATCTGTCAGAACGACTATTTGCTGTGCAGCTCCTTGAAGAAGGTGTCTCCATTCTTTGAAGGCGGCAATAATGGCCAACAACTCTCTATTGCCCACATCGTAGTTCTTCTCAGCCGAAGACAACTGCTGGGAAAAGAAGGCACAGGGATGCAAGACATTCTTCTCACCTGTTCTCTGAGAGAGTATAGCTCCCACGGCACAGTCTGAAGCATCCACCTCTATTATGAAGGCAAGCTCTGGGTTGGGATGTACTAGGATAGGTGCAGTGGTAAATTTATCTTTTAGACGGGAAAATGCTTCCTGGGCTTGGGGAGTCCAGGAGAACTTAGACTCTTTCCGGGTAAGTTGGGTGATAGGTGACACTACCTCAGAGAAATTTCTAATGAAACGTCTATAGAAGTTTGCAAACCCGATGAAGCGCTGTACCTCCTTCACATTTCTAGGACTTGGCCAATCATTGATGGCTTGGGTTTTGCTTCCATCCATACTAATTCCTTGTATAGACAGTACATACCCCAGAAATTGAATTTCGGTCTTATGGAATTCACACTTTTCAAGCTTGATGTAAAGATGATTTTGTCTTAGACGTTCCAAGACCATTCTCACATGTCCATGATGTTCCTCTGTGGAGTTAGAAAAAATTAAAATATCATCCAAATAAATTACCACGAATGTATCTAGGAGATCCCTGAAGATGTCATTCACCAAGTGTTGGAAAGTGGCTGGGGCGGTACTCAGACCAAAAGGCATAACCAGATATTCAAAGTGTCCATAGCGTGACCTGAATGCAGTCTTCCATTCATCCCCAGGTCTAATACGGACTAAGTTATAGGCCCCACGAAGATCTAGTTTAGAAAAAATTTTAGCATGTCGCACTCTCTCCAATAACTCAGGGATTAAAGGCAATGGATAACGGTTTCTAATAGTAACCTTATTAAGTCCCTATAGTCTACGCATGGTCTCAGGGATCCATCTTTCTTCTTTACAAAGAATATGGGTGCCCCTGCAGGAGATGAAGAGGGGCGTATGAAGCCCTTGGCTAGATTTTCGTCTATGTACTCTTTTAAAGCCTTCAGCTCGGGCCCCGCCAGGGGTAGATCTTACCAAAAGGTATCTCTGCTCCAGGCAATAATTCAATTGGACAATCATATGGACGGTGAGGAGGAAGCTGGTCAGCGTTCTTCTTGTCACATAAATCCACATAGTCCTGGTATACAGCTGGTAATTCAGGGACTGACATGGTTCCTTTAGGAACAGAGCAAGCTGAAATTTTTTGACTCATCTGTTTCTCTGGAAAGTGTAATTCCTTGGTCTCCCAGTTAATGGTAGGATTCTGAGCCTGCAGCCATGGTAGCCCTAGAATAATGGGAAAGTGAGGAGAAGAGATAAGCATAAAGGACAGTTTCTCTTGATGATCTTTACCCATAAGAACCTTTAAAGGCTCTGTTTCCTGATCCACTGGTCCAGAGGTCAGCAGGGAGCCATCCACAGTTTCCATCTGTACTGGAGCAGCCTTCTTCACTGAACGTATTCCCTGTTTTAGAGCAAAGGAGACATCCATAAAATTTCCACTTGCACCTGAGTCGATCATGGCAGAGCTAGACACCCAGGCTGAGTCAACCCAGAGTTTGATGGAAAGAAAACAGTGAGAATTGTTTTTCTTACAACTCAGCTGGGACACCGCTGAGGAAACTTGAAAGATGGCAGCATTTACACAGTCAACGTCCTCAGAGGTAACGGAGTTTAAGTCCGAGAAATCAAGATCTGTTGCTGCAGCTCTCTCTGGAGCCTGAGGCTCGGACCTGACAGATCCCCTCTCGCAACACTCACAATGAATGAGTGCTGCAGTAGTCTTGCGAGAACGGCTGGGACAGTTAATAATAAAGTGCCCTGACTTACCACAATAAAAACATAGATTCTCCTTAAAACGATGTTCCTTGCGTGCATCACTAACCCGTCGTAGTAAAGAGTCTACCTGCATGGGTTCAGGTTCAGGTTCCCGTGTAATCCTATTCAAAGGTTCCTTAGCTGGAGAGGAAGGTAGGAAAAGGTTAGTACGATTGCTTTCGAACCATCTCTCTTGCCTGCGTTCAGTTAAACGAGTATCAATACGGATGCAGTAGTTAATAAAGTCACCTAACGCAGTGGAGGGTCGGCACGAGCAAGTTCATCCTTAATTAGTGGGGATAACCCCTTTCGAAAAATAGATTTTTTGGCGGAATTGTCCCAGGTGGTATCAAGGGCCCATCTCCTGAAATCCAAGGCATATTCAGCTACTGAGTGCTTACCTTGGCGCAAAGCTAACATGGCTGCTTCAGCTGTTGCACCTCGATTGGGGTCATCAAACACCTGCCCCATGGCTGAAAAAAAATCATCAAGGTGATTCAAACAATCATCCTCAGTCTCAATCAGAGGGTTTGCCCATATCAAAGCCTTGTTGGTAAGCAACATAATTATAGTAAGCACCTTAGATCGTTCAGTAGGAAATTGTGAAGCATGTGCAGAAAAAAAAAGATTACATTGATTAACAAATCCCCTGAATTTTTCACGTTCACCACCAAAACGAAAAGGGGGCAACTTGGGAATCCCAGAACTCGGGGCCACGGCAGGAGCCTGGACTTGCCCCTCCAGAACCTCAATCCTGGCTCGCAAATCCTGAGTAGTCTGTCCAACCACTTGCAAATTGTGATTATTTAGGTCCTGAAGATTTGAAAAACGGGTCTTTAAATTCTGCAAATCTGCAAGGATATTATCAGTCACTCCACAAAGTTCCTTTATGCGGGCCTCCATTTTCCAGATCTTTTAAGACAGGATACTGGAAGAAGAGGAGAGAGAAAAAAAAAAACAATAGTGTTCACCTGTGGCAACACTGAAGAAAGAAAAAACTTTAAGGGAACTGCTCACCTGGAATGGTTGTGAGAAGTCACAACCACTATCATCACAGAAAGCTTTCAACCAGACATCTGATATCCAGAGTTTCAGCAGACAAAAAGAGAAGAGAGAAAAAAAAAAAAAAACAATAGTGTTTACCTGTGATAACACTGCAGAAAAAAAAACTTAAGGGAATTGCTCACCTGGAATGGTTGTGAGAAGTCACAACCACTGTCATCACAGAAAGTACAACCGGACATCCGATATCCACAGTACAGCAGACAAGCCTTTCCAGACCCAGCAGACACTAACGTTTGGCTTCAGAATCTTGTAATGTATGTGGTACAGTTCATATAGCGTCTTGTGCTTGGGTGCGATGAAAATACTTGAGACACAGGTTGATAAAGAAAGTCTTGTATTGCTTCATACAAATTGGCAAAAATAAACACACAGGTTGCAAACACAGAAGCAGGAGACACAGCAGGCCAGAGTTATCTAAGTTCATCAATAACTCTCCACAACAGATTCAGATCTTCTTCTATGTTACCGCAAGTCCATGCAAACGTGAGGCTTTCAAGAGCAGAGTTCAGAGTCCACAAGTGCTTCAGAGTTTCTCAGTAGAAATGGCTGGAGTACAAGGTCCAAGGCTTCAGGAGTCAGAACACAGGTTCACTGCAGGCTAGATTCTGAAGCACTGATTGCTCAGGTGTGGCTGTTTAAGAAGCAAACGGAGAGAATCAGGGCGGGAACATGCAAGCTGGAAAACTCCATTTTAACTGAGGGCAAGATAGCTGCAGCAAAACAGAAAGCAAAATGGCCGACGAACAAACTGAGTTTCAGAAACAGATACACAGAACCTTACACAGAGTTAGACTTCATTTTATACAGGTCAGAAACTCACACACATAAAGGAGAACGGAGCCCCTACACCTACTCAGTGGGATTACTGGATGTGCATCCACCCTGCCAGCTTCCCGGGACTTGCCTGCATCTACCATCAGTAAAGGTACAGAAAGAGACTTTCTTGTGTGTGTCTGCCTTATTGCTCCTGCACCCCTACACCGCCATATACCCTGAGGGATCAGTCTTGTCTGTGGAAGACTTAACACCTTGCTGCCCAGTAACAACCCCTAAGAGGATCTACCCTGCAGCGCTGGTCATCCTGACCAGGAACCACAGGTGGCATCACGAACAATTCTACAAAACTATAATCCCCTGTAAATATCCCCCTTTTATTGAGGTGAGCCCCCAGGGCAACGGACCAAGCTGCGCTACCTGTGACATCCCCCATTGAAGTGAACGGGCTCGGTGCCGAGAACCCCACAGGCCCTGGCTTTGGGCGACTCAGTACTGCCACACTAAGCGATCGCACTAGTGATCACAACAACGACACAAGCTGACGAGATCGTTGGTGTGATCGCTATAAGGTCGCTAGTAGCTTCCAAAAAGGAAGATCTCATCAACGACACAGCAGCGATCTGTATAACGACTTCGGCGGTCGTTAGGACGTGTCACACAGCATGTATTGTTAAAGATCCCGACCTCGATAGGCGTGATTGAGCGCTACCTTTTCCATGCCCCTCAGCACAGATGGGTGGTCACTATATGTCATGACTGTTTATGTCACAGCTCTCTCGCTTTGTGATTGGATGACCGCGTCATAAAAGACGACGTATTAGCGCTCCTTTCCATTGCTCTCGAGCAGAAGCGGTTCATTAGAATCTCCAGCATCGATCCAGTGCGTCCTGCTAGCCTTCTTTGCAGCTACTGCGATCCAGTTTGTGCCGCTATTGCGTTTCCCGCGGATTTATTTTTTTCAGGATCACAAACAAGCCTTGTAAGGTAGGTAGTTTTTTTTGTCACATTTAATTTTTAATATTTTTTTAATTTAATTTTACAGATCCATTTTAAGATCCCAGCTGTTGTTAACCGTTGTCATCATCACTTTTTTTTTTGTTTGCCATTGTTTTCTCCAGCTGCGCCCACCACCACCATTTAATGATCACTGCTGTTTTTACCGTAGTTGTCATCTATGACTTTTATTTAGCTCTGCCATTGTTTTCTCCTGCTGCGCCCACCACCACCATTTTATGTTCCCTGCTGTGTTCTATGTTGTAGGCTATGTAAGCATTTTATTTAACCATTCTGCCGTTCTCACATAATCCTTTTTTTATTACAGATGGCCGATAAGCAGGAATTTCTGCGGAAATTCATCGAGATGTACCGCTCGATGCCTTGCCTGTGGAAAATAAAGTCGGCGGATTACAGCAACAGGCTAAAAAAAGAAGGAGGCGTACCAAAAACTGGTGGAGCTGTGCAATAACCGTAACCCCGATGAACCAGCGGATGAGTCATCGGTCAAAAAACGGATTCAGGCCCTCCGCACAGTTTACAAAAAAGAGTTAAATAAAGTACAGAATTCTACCAAGTCTGGAGCCGGGGCCGAAGATGTGTATGTCCCCAAATTGTGGTACTTTGAGCTGTTTTCTTTCACAAGGGACCAAGAAGTACCCAGACAAGCGACTTCCATGTTGGATCCAGACCCGGTGATCCAGCAGGACTCCCCTGTCATACATGTAAGTACCTTTGTATTAAAACACATTTTAATGTACATGCCAAAGTGGACTTGAAATTAAAAATATAATTGTGAAATGTAGATAAAATGGCTGAATTTATCCCTTCAGTACTGATAATTTATCTAGCTCAACGGTTGAGGCCTATCCATTTACAAGTCCCCTTTTCACATTTTTGCTGTATTTGGGTGTAGTGTGAAGATAAATTTCTTTTTCTTTGTGATTTACCATTTGTTTTTTGTTCATGCAGGACACAGAAGAGGCTGTCTCCACACCTCCGACTGAAGACAGCATGCCGTTGGTCCAAGAGGATGAAGTTGTTGAACCACCATCCTCTTCTGTGCGGAGCCGGCTTACATTTTCAGGCAGAAAAAGGAAGGCTCCCACCTCGGCTACTCCAGAATTGGTTGAAATAGCCCAAAAAGTCCTTACGGCGGAAAAAGACCAAACAAAAATCACAGGGTTTGCTTACTACGCTATTGAGAAGCTCCCAACACTGGATCCTGTACAGCGGCTTCATGCAGAGAGACTCATGTTTGAGGTCTTGAGTCAAGCAACATGAAGAAAACTTAATGACACGTCTGTTGTCACGGCCAGACCGCAGTACCCGGAATACTCATGGCCGCACAATCCTGTGCCGAACCCAATTGGGATAAATCCACCAAACCAAAACGTTGTTGCTCCACCTTATTTTTATACACCGCCGAGGCAACGTGGTAATGGCAACGAGACATCTTACCAGCAGCTGTAGTTTTTAAAATATTTTCTAAAGTTTTTTGTTGTCCATATTTTTTTGACATTGTTACATTTTTTTAATAAAAATCTTATTTATCTACTGAATTGTGGTCTTTATTCTTATGTTTGTTATTGATGTCAACAATATTGTTGACAACTATTAAAATGTTGGATTTTTATTCCATCTCCTTGTTTCTACTTGTCACACACGGGGTCATGGGAGTACCAGCAGTTATAGGAGTTCCAGCATTGGTAAAAAAATAAAGTGAAAAAAAATTCAAAAATTAACATTTCTTTTAAAGGCCCCCTGGTCACACTGGCGCTAAAACCTTATAATAAAAAAATAATACACCACAGCTGCGTATATAAACTTCAAATATATAATATATATTTTTTTCATATATATTTTTTTATATATTTTGTAGCAAAAAATAATAAAAAATAATACAAATAATAACAAAAAAAATTAATGACTGCCCCCCCTAGAGAGGCCAGCCACAAACGTCTCCAGCATCACCCCGTGGTCATGCATTGCTGCCATCAGCCGACGGTGTGACACCATCAGGTCCTGGGCAGTGGGATTTCTGTGGAGGTAATGGTAACAGTTAACAGGGAATTCTGTTGCAACATCAAAATGTACATGTTACATGTTTGCTGTTTAACAGTTACGGTTTTGGGCCGACTGCGGTTCCCCTGAGGACCCGCTTACCGCCCACCCAGAACCTGTGGCACCGCCGGCTAGGGAAACACAGAAAAATATATATATCACAACAGCCATTACACATTTTAAGACCTAACAAAGTTGTCAAACTTGTCGGAAGCTTATATTATGTGCGTAAATTACCTGAAGGCGCGCCTGCATCCATGTCACGGAGTGACGCTGGAGAGAATCCTAGGGGGGATGGGGATGATGACCCCAAAAGTGGAGGGGGGGTAGCTGCCGGTGAAGGGGTAGCTGGGTAAGTTGCTGCCCGTGGTGATGGCGCTGCGGAGGACGGTGGTGCAGCTGCAGCTGGTGAAGGTGGTTCTGCAAATAAAAAATACAATTCAGTGAAATAATCCTTCTACAAACTCCGTCACTGCTGTACTCCCATCACTACTGGTACTCCCGTCACTGCCTGTAACCTCATCACTGCCGTTACTCCTGTCACTGCCAGTACTTCCGTCCCTGCTCCACTGCTGTGACATCTTCCGCATTTCCTGACAAGTCCAGAGTAGAGCAGTGCCCAGTGAGGAGAGGTCTTTCTTTTGTATTTAATGTTTGGAGCAATATATGGGGAGCATTATACACTGGAGAATTATATATGGGGCCCATCATATACTAGAGCATCATATGGAATTCATTATTTATGGGACATCACATTTATATATGGAGCACATATGGGCCCATTCTGTATGGCGCACTATGTGGTGCCCATAATACTGTATGGAGGACTATACTGTCCGTAACCCCATCACTAATAGTACTCCCGTCACTGTCCGTTACCCCATCACTACTGGTACTCCCGTCACTGCCAGTACTTCCGTCAATGACTGTAACACCATCACTACTGGTACTCCCTTCACAGCCTTAACTTAGCCTCTCCAGATACCCTCACCAACACTCACCACGATGCCTGTGAAGCTGTGCACAGATGCTGGCGACCCTATCGCTTGACCGGTAGCGCAGGTCCGCCAGCTTCTTTCTTATTTGTTTGGTTGTCTTCTCCACCCCGAACCGCCGAGAAAGGCCCCTCTGGATTCGGCGCGTGACTGCCTTTTTGTGATGCATGGGACGCGCCGTCGGGATCCTGCACTGATAGTCCCATGCATCACTTTTATTAATGAGGTAACTCACCTCTGTGTCTCCCCAGGCTGCTGAACGCTGCCTTGCCGCCATAGTCTCTAGATATTAATAACGCCGCATGAACGACGCCAGTGTCGTGACATCACAACGTACGTACGCCATAAACTGGTCGCACTTGCGACACAAGATGCTATTGCGATCGCAAAGTGACCGCTCCAACAACGCGCAAGGTTACAGGTCCTAGCCAGGCGCCCCAACAACGCACAGACACGAGACGCCATTGCGATCGCAAAGTTACAGGTCCCAGCTAGGCGACCCAGCCACACAGACATGACACACCATTGCGATCGCAAAGTGACAGTTTGTGCTGCTATTGCGTTTACCCCGATTCATTTTTTTTCCGTTTACATTTATTATTGCTGAGGTGATTTGGCCAGCAATCGGAGCTGAGGGGCGTTACTAAAGAAAACATAGTCCCGCCTGCGCCGCTGACATATGAATCGCCAACGAGGTCGCACATCGTTCATAAAAGGTGTCAAACTCAGCGATTCAGGCTCACCAGCGGGACGCCAACGATCAAAATACGGCCCAAACCGTTCGTGCACGATCAGCGACATCGCAGCGGGGGCCGCATCGCTGCTACATGTCACACACAGCGACGTCGCTAACGATGTCGCTGCTGAGTCATAAAATCGCTGTCGCTTGCGCGATCTCGCTAGCGATCTCGCTTAGTGTGGCATACCCTTAAGACTTATTCGTGTCAAGTATCCTCAAGTTTAACTGTGCTTCATAGACTCTCTGCTTGATTGCATTTCTCTCTGAAGTTTCCTATAGACTGTTAAGCTGCATTTAGTATCTACACCAAGTGTTGTGGTCTTGAGCTTTGCACATGTTTGAATCACCGTGTGATAATATAGACTTTTCCACTTATAAGACTGTGTCCTGTAGTTGTCTTGTTCCACGCAAGAAGTCTCCTGAGTTCTCCCCTATAATTATTACAACCCATTTGCAATGTATTCTGCTCAGAATTTCCTGATATAGAAACAAAACTAGCAACATTCTTTTCCTTATTTTACAGTTACATGCAATTACCTTCACAGAGATCATTCTAACTCAGACTAATGATTTACTTTGAAAGCATACGTCTGTCCCTCTTATCAACTTGCGGTATACATTCTCAACGTTTCCTTCCTATACACACAGTACAGTTTACACTGGCACCTGATACATTACAGAGTGAATCCACTGAGCAGAACAAGCATCTTTGCTACATGAGTATAATCTTCTGGCTTCCCCTTGTTCAGGGGCACCTGAAAGCTGTGTCTTTAGGATGCCAGAGATTTTGCTCTTCTACACAACTCCACAGAATTCCATGGGTCCAGTGATCAGGGGTGACCCATGGACATTCAGGCGGAACACTTTACACTCTGGAAATCTTTCTGACAGAGGTCCAAACCCAGTATCCTCTAGATCAGGGATGTCAAAGTCAAACACACCGAGGGCCAAAAAAACAAAATTTGCTACAAGCCGAGGGCTGGACTGACGCCGGCCCTGCTACCGGTGCATTATGGGAAATGTAGTGTTGGTGCCAGGGCCGGCTCCAGGTTTTTATGGGCCCCGGGCAAAAGAGCCTCAGTGGGCCCCTTTAACACAGACCACGATTCATGATGCACAGATACAGCAGAGAAATATAGGTACAGTACAATGCCAAATACTTCACTTCTTACAATACATGAGTGATATCTATTGTAAATTGTACAATAGCTCAAAAACCGCCAAATCCTCACAGCGCTCAGTACAGACTGGACAGTACAGTCCTCCATACAATATTATGGGCACCACAGTCTCCCCCTCATCACCCATATAATACCCCATGCAGGATGTCACCCCCCATATAATGCTCCATACAGAATACTGGACCCAATATAATGCTCCATACAGAATACTGGACCCAATATAATGCTCCATACAGGATACTGGTCCCCATATAATGCTCCATACAGGATACTGGTCCCCATATAATGCTCCATACAAAATATGGAGCTCTCCTCTGCGCTGTACTGAGTTCTGCACTGTTACAGCTCAGGAAAGGGCGCTGTGGAAAGACTCCCCATTATCATCATCATTGCCTCCCCATCATCATCATGGCCTCCCCATTATCATCAATGCCTGCCCATCATCATCATCTCCTCCCCATCATCATCAATGCCTCCCCATCATCATCTTCTCCCCATCATCAATGCCTGCCCATTATCATCAATGCCTGCCCATTATCATCATCTTCTCCCCATCATCATCAATGCCTCCCCATTATCAGCAATGCCTGCCCATCATCATCTCCTCCCCATCATCATCAATGCCTGCCCATCATCATCTTCTCCCCATCATCAATGCCTGCCCATTATCATCATCTTCTCCCCATCATCACCAATGCCTCCCCATTATCAGCAATGCCTGCCCATTATCATCTTCTCCCCATCATCATCATCAATGCCTCCCCATTATCAGCAATGCCTGCCCATTATCATCATCTTCTCCCCATCATCACCAATGCCTCCCCATTATCAGCAATGCCTGCCCATTATCATCTTCTCCCCATCATCATCATCATCAATGCCTCCCCATTATCAGCAATGCCTGCCCATTATCATCTTCTCCCCATCATCATCATCAATGCCTCCCCATTATCAGCAATGCCTGCCCATTATCATCTTCTCCCCATCATCATCATCAATGCCTCCCCATTATCAGCAATGCCTGCCCATCATCACACACAGACAGCACACAAGCACTCTCTCACATACTTATACACACACACATACACACACACAAAGCACCGCACTACATACACACAGACACACACAGAGACATACACACACACGTCTTACCTGTCCAGCGTCCGCGCGCTCTGTGCCACAGCCGGCCGCTGAATGATGACGTCATTCAGCGGCCTGCTGTGAGAGGAAGCGCCGGCGCCCCCTGGAGCCCGGAGCTGCGGCAGCGGAGGCACGGGAGAGGTAAGTATTGTGCCAGCTGATGCCGGGGCCCTGAGCAAGCGGGGGGGGCCCAGTGGCGGCGCTGACACCGCTCTCCTCCGCTAACGGGCGGGGGGGGTGCCAGACTGCGAGTGGGCCCCCCCGCCTGCTCAGGGCCCCGGCACTTGCCCGGGTGTGCCGGGTGCTGACGCCGGCCCTGGTTGGTGCGTGCAAAACACCAGCAGGCGGCTGTGGCCTGCGGGCCGGATCTAATAGTAATTAAATATCATCCAGGGGGCCATAGATAATCAATTCGCGGGCCGGATCTGGCCCGCGGGCCTTGACTTTGACATATGGGCTCTAGATTATAACCCTCAGAGATAATTTTAACAATTCTCCACCTCTCATCGGATATGGCTAACATTACCCCAAACTTACAGTCAAGGCAAGACATTTAAAAGGTATTTCTAATTGCAAAAGTGACTTTAGCTACTACCTACAATGCAAATTAACGTTTCTAAATGATCAGTATTGTCTTCCACGTGTTCTCACAAGTTTACAGATGTACACATTAACCTAATTAGCTCTATTTCTAAAGCCCCCGTCTCACACAGCGATCTCGCTAACGAGATCGCTGCTGAGTCACTAGTTTTGTGACGCAGCAGCGATGTCCCCAGCGATATCGCTGTGTGTGACATTCAGCGACGATCAGCCCCCCTGCTGGGTATCGCTGATCATCGCTGAATGTCCTGGACATTTTTTTGATCCCTGTTCTCCCGCTGACAGGCACGCATCGCTGCGTGTGACAGGCGGGAGACCAGCGATCCGCTGGTAACCAAGGTACACAGCGGGTTTCCAGGTGCAGGGCTGTGCCTAGAAACCCGCTGTGTACCTTGGATACCAGCGCCCTGATGCAGGGAGCTGGTAACCAAGGTACACAGCGGGTTTCCAGGCACTGCCCAGCGCCTGGAAACCCGATGTGTACCTTAGTTACCAGCTCCTTGCATCAGGGCGCTGGTATCCAAGGTACACTGCGGGTAACTAAGGGATGTTACCCGCAGTGTCGCTGTGCTGATCGCTGCCTGAGCTGCCTGTTTGGCAGCTCAGCAGCGATCATGTAGCGATACACCAGCGATCTTGACAAGTGCATATCATTGTCGGGATCGCTGGTGTATCGCTATGTGAGACCCATATATACGCTTGGTATGAAAGACTTGTCCGTCCGGACTTTGACTTAAATACACTGGGTTATTTTTCAAGTCTGTCGGGGCATGGTTCAAATGGAATTAGATATATGGGAATGGATATTCACAAACCAGAATACCCACCACTTATCACCACATTTTACAATTCTTAGCTTTGGCCTTCGGGGTTCTGAAAATATCTTAATTAAGGACCAACTACCATAAAGGACACGATTCTCATCAGCTCTTTTCTTGAAGCATGCACAACCTACACAGAATCTGCAGCGCATCTAGCACAGGCGTCTTCACTCGCACGTGTTTTACACACTTAATTAGTATACCTCTACTATATCCTTGGTGCCAGCTGATCAAAGATCGCACTTTGTCTAAGTTGGACTCCCTTAAGCCCCCGTCTCACACAGCGATCTCGCTGCGGAGTCACTAGTTTTGTGACGCAGCAGCGATGTCCCCAGCGATATCGCTGTGTGTGACATTCAGCGATGATCAGCCCCCCTGCCGGGTATCGCTGATCGTCGCAGAAATGTCAGGACATTTTTTTGATCGCTGGTCTCCCGCTGACAGGCACGCATCGCTACGTGTGACAGGCGGGAGACCAGCGATCCGCTGGTAACCAAGGTACACAGCGGGTTTCCAGGCGCGGGGCTGTGCCTAGAAACCCGCTGTGTACCTTGAATACCAGCGCCCTGATGCAGGGAGCTGGTAACCAAGGTACACAGCAGGTTTCCAAGCACCACGTAGCGCCTGGAAACCCGATGTGTACCTTGGTTACCAGCTCCCTGCATCAGGGCGCTGGTATCCAACGTACACTGCGGGTAACTAAGCGATGTTACCCGCAGTGTCGCTGTGCTGATCGCTGCCCTGAGCTGCCTGTTTGGCAGCTCAGCAGCGATCATGTAGCGATACACCAGCGATCCAAACAAGTGCATATCGTTGTCAGGATCGCTGGTGTATCGCTATGTGAGACCCAGCCTTTATACACACAGGATTTTTATGTTTAAATCCTTATTACCGTATATACTCGTGTATAAGCCGAGATTTTCAGCACCTTTTTTCGTGCTGAAAATGCCCCCTCGGCTTATACACGAGTCATAGGGCACAAACCAGCGGGGGAGGGGATGCCGCGGCAGGAGCCGGTGGCTAGGATCATACTCACCCCTCCCGTGCCATCGCTGAGCGTCCCTGCAATCCTGCGTTCTCCCCGTCTTCCTGCAGCTCTCCAGAACTGAGCGGTGAGGTAATACCCGCTCATTAAGGTCATGTAATATGGACGCGACGCCACTCCCATGGGCGTGGCTTCCATATTCATGGCCTTAATGAGCGGTATTACATCACCGCTCAGTGCTGGAGAGCTGCAGGAAGACGGGGAGAACGCAGGATTGCAGGGACGCTCAGCGATGGCACGGGGAGGGGTGAGTATGATGGAGGAGAGGACAAGGGGCACGGAGCAGGACGGGGGGGGGAGAACGGTGGACGGGGGAAGCATGGAGGAGGAGGGGGGGAGAACGGAGGACGGGGGAAGCATGGAGCAGGATGGGGGAAGCATGGAGGAGGACGGGGGGAGAACGGAGGACGGGGGAAGCATGGAGCAGGACAGGGGAAGAATGGAGGACGGGGGAAGCATAGAGCAGGACGGGGGGAGAGGATGGAGGGCACAGAGGAGCACGGAGCAGGACGGGGGGGCACAGGAGGACGGAGAAGGAATGGGGGAGCACAGCAGAGGACAGAGCAGGAGGGGGGAGTACAGAGGAGAATGGAGGAGCACAGAGCTGGATGGGGGAGCAAGGTTCAGGACGGGGGCAGCACAGAGCAGGAGGGCAGTTTATACACCCGGCTTATACACGAGTCAATAAGTTTTCCCAGTTTTTTGTGGCAAAATTAGGGGGGTCGGCTTATACACGAGTATATACGGTACTTGCACAAGGTCATTCAATTCATTCAAGGAGTCTCATAAATCAGTCATCTCTGTCACACACAATCACAGACCTTTCACAACTGCCTTGTAATCTCCCTGGCAGGTAAAACTCCTCCTTTTGCTGGTGCTCTTGGCTTAGTCCTGCATATGTCTTTTCTGGTTGATGTCTGAATACTCTCTTCAGCGTAAAATATCACTAGTGCTCTATTCTCCTGGCCTTGTTTGCTGTCTGTAGCGCCCGTTTGTCCTCACTTCTTATAACCTAAACTGACTTTTTATTACAGTTGAGGCTGTGGACCTCTTATCTGCTATCTTTATCCTATATATCCTATTTTTCACACTGCTGATAACCTGAACTGACTTTATACAGTTGAGGCAGGAACCACTGTTTATCTCAGGGATTATTAATTAAGTGCTTTGGCCATGTGACTACTCCTCCTCTAGTGTCACAGCACTTAACCCTTGTGGCTGCTCAGTGAGAAATGGCAAAAACTTTCTATTTGTCACGTCGCCATTGGATTCAGTGGCTGGTGTTCCTGCCTCGGCCGCTGGGAGGCGCCGGACTCCTTCGGCTGATGGTGCCGGTGATAGGAGAGCGGTATCCTCAAATGGTTCCGCTCCTTTGACGCCGGCCTCTGTCGCTGCGCATCGCCATGTTTCTCCTGTGGGTAATGTTGGTGACAGAGAAGGGGTCCCTGCGCAGGCATCTGGTGGGCGCAGGCTTCGCTCTACTGTCAGAGGTGAAGTGGTTGGTGTCAGTCATGCATCACCATCTGGCCTGGTTCTAGGGGCGGTCCAGATGAGGTCATCAGACTGTGAGCCTGTGAGAGGTAGCCATGCCCTTCAAATGCCTTGGAGCCTGGCTTGTAGGCCGCCAGATATAGTCTTGGTTTCCCCAGTGTGCTAGTTTGTTTTTGCTATTGTATCTCTGACCTTTGCCTGGATTCTGACTCTTCTACTGCCTGCCGATTTTGTACCTTTGCTGCCCGCCTGGTTTTGACTTTAACTTTAGCCTGGATTTCTGACCCTTCTACTGCCTGCCGATTTTGTACCTTTGTTGCCTGCCTGCTTTTGACTTTAACTTTAGCCTGGATTTCTGACCCTTCTACTGCCTGCCGATTTTGTACCTTTGTTGCCCGTCTGGTTTTGACTTTAACTTTAGCCTGGATTTCTGACCCTTCTACTGCCTGCCAATTTTGTACCTTTGCTGCCCGTCTGGTTTTGACTTTAACTTTAGCCTGGATTTCTGACCCTTCTACTGCCTGCCGATTTTGTACCTTTGCTGCCCTCCCAGTTTTGACCTTTGGACTTCTGACTATGCATTTCGTCTCACTTTTTATTTCCTTCCTAGCGTCCTTCCTACTCCGGTCCACTGCTCTTATAGGTAGATATCCCCAGGGCTTCGCTGTAATTCCAGATCCCTGTAGGGGTAAAGGGTCTCAGGGTTTCTCGGGGTGCTGTCTTACCTGCAGTTCAGACCTGCAGTGGGCGGACGTCGCATTATATCTGGCCCTAAAAAAAACGTTTTTATATATATTCTGTATATATATAAAAGCATTTCCTAACCTGTTCTCTGAATTTTTTTCCTTCCTCTCCTTTTCTGAGCTGATTTTGTTGCTAAAGCACCTGTGTCCGGCTTCATTGCTCAGTCCTGTGGAGGATCACTCCCATCATCTCTTACTAATATGCTGCACAAGCCACAGTCTGGAGACCTCTGGGAGAACACTGGATGTCAGAAGCCTTCACTCCCTGGACATCAGCACCTAGGTAGCTCTGGCCATGCTTGCCCAGGTGCCCAGGTATTGCCCGCATCACTGATGCAGCCAACGTCCTTTTACCTACTTCTTTGTCTTACCTGAAGAAATCTGTGTGTGTGGAGGCTTATGTGGATAGTGGTTTAGAAGGGAATTTCATAGATCTCCTGGTAGCGAGGAATCTTGGTGTACCACTGTTAAGGCTTAATGCGCTCATTAAAACCACTGCTATTAATGGCACTCCTATCGTCCAGAATGGAGAGGAGTTTGTCACTGAGGAAGTATCAATGTCAGTGGGATCGTTACATGCTGAACATATGTCATTTTTTGTTATCCATAATTTATCATCCGCTGTTATTCTAGGTATGCCATGGTTACGCAAACATAATCCAGTCATTGACTGGCACTTGGGTGATATCGTGCGCTGGAGCCCAGAGTGTCAGGATAATTGTATATCGCTATCAGTGAACCAAGTTAAAGTCACATCTCCCTTTGTACCCTATGCATTCAGAGATTATGAGGATGTATTTTCTGTATTGGAATCAGAGAAATTACCCCCTCATAGAAAGTACGATGCCCCATAGACTTAGTACCAGATTCTCGCCTCCCTAAGGGGAGAATATTTAACCTCTCTGGTCCAGAACGTCAGGCCATGAAAGACTACATAGCAGACAGTTTGCGAAAAGGGTTTATTAGACCATCTACCTCACCAGTTGGGGCCGGGTTCTTTTTTGTGGAAAAGAAAGATGGTGGTCTCAGACCTTTCATTGATTACCGTGAGGTAAACGCAATCACTGTGAAAAACCAGTATCCACTTCCACTCATTTATAATCAGCTGTTGGGAGCCCGTTGGTTTACTAAACTTGACCTCCGAGGAGCATATAATCTTGTCCGTATAAGAAAGGGAGATGAGTGAAAGACCGAGTTTAACACACCCCTCGGACACTTTGAGTATCTCGTAATGCCGTTCGGACTCAGTAATGCACATGCAGTGTTTCAGAATTTTGTGAATGAGATTTTCAGAGACATTAGCGGTGTTTATGTGGTCGTTTATTTGGACGACATCCTGATTTATTCTTCTGACCTTAGGACGCACGTCCAACATGTCTGCTCTGTCCTCCAGAGACTCAGAGAGCATTTTTTATTCGCCAAACTAGAGAAATGTGTCTTCATGATGGAGGAGATACAGTTTCTGGGATAATTTTGTCGGCTAAAGGGTTTCGCATGGATCCTTCTAAAATTCAACCCATTAAGGAATGGGTACAACCCAAGTCTCTAAAGGCACTGCAGCGATTTTTGGGTTTCGCTAACTACTATCGTAAATTTATTAAAGGTTTTTCCGAGATAGCCAAACCACTCACTGATTTGACTCGGAAAGGGGCGGATGTGGTTAACTGGAAGCCTGAAGCACTTCATGCACTTTCTGCCTTAAAGAAATGTTTTTCCTCTAACCCGATATTGGTTCAGCCTGATCTGGACCGCCACTTTATTGTAGAGGTAGATGCCTCTGAAGTTGGAGTCGGAGCAGTGCTATCGCAAGGCACTGCATCCCTCACTCAACTTCATCCGTGTGCCTTCTTTTCCCGAAAATGCCAAACATAAGATCACGGTAATTACTGACCACAAGAACCTGACCTACTTGGAGTCAGCAAAAAGACTGAATCCTAGACAGGCAAGGTGGGCCTTGTTCTTTTCTAGGTTTGATTTTGTTATTACTTTTCGACCGGGTGCTAAAAATGTAAGGGCTGATGCCCTTTCTCGAAGTTTTTGCCCCTCACAGGTCGAGGACTCTGAACCGACTCCAATACTAGCCAAGGGAATTGTTATTTCAGCTGTATCCTTGGATCTTCTGGAAGAAATCCGTAGATCCCCAGAACAGGCCCCTGACACTACTCCTCAAAAACTATTTGTCCCGGCCACATTCCGCCTTCAAGTTCTGAAGGAATCACATGATTCCGTCCTTGTAGGGCATCCAGGCATCAAAAACACCATCAGACTTGTAACTAGGAATTTTTGGTGGCCAACTGTAGTAAGGGACTGTAAGGACTATGTACTGGCCTGTGAAACCTGTGTTCGCGCTAAGTCTCCCCATAATCTCCCTGCCAGGTGGCTCCAGTCCTTGCCTGCCCCTGAGAGTCTTTGGACCCATATCTCCATGGACTTTATTACTGATCTTCCACTCTCAGAAGGGAAGACGTGTATCTGGGTGGTGTTGGATAGATTCAGCAAGCAGTGTCATTTTGTTCCTCTGTCCGGATTACCTAATTCCGAGACCCTGAGCAAACTATTCATTACTCATGTTGTGCGATTGCATGGTATTCCTGTGAATATTGTGTCCGATAGAGGCACCCAGTTTGTTTCAAAATTTTGGAGGGCATTCTGTAAACGAATTGGAACGGAATTGTCCTTTTCCTCTGCCTATCACCCTGAACCAATGGTAAAACCGAACGCACCAACCAAGCGCTTGAGCAGAATCTACATTGTTATGTCTCTGAGCATCAGTCCGATTTAGTGGAACACCTACCGCTAGCAGAATTTGCCATGAATAATCAGTACCAGGAGTCCATCAAGACTACCCCTTTCTACTGTAATCATGGACTGCACCCGCGCTTTGGTTCGTTCTCTTCTAGGATGTCAGATGTCCCTGGGGTAGAAAGGACCTTAGACCAGTTAAAAACTATCTGGTCAGAAGTCAACGTAAACTTGAAAGGAGCTCAGACTAGACAGGTTTCGTCTGCTAATAGACGGCGCTCCAAGGGCCCTGACCTGGGAGTTGGGGACAAAGTTTGGCTTTCTACCAGGAATATTAAGCTCAAAGTGCCGTCTGCCAAACTAGGTCCCAGGTTTATTGGTCCGTATGAAATTATTGAGGTGATTAATCCAGTAGCCTTTCGTCTGAAGCTCCCTCAATCATTTAAACTGCCCAATGTATTCCATAAGTCCCTTCTCAAATTGTACCGCTCTCCGATTCGCCCTGTCCAGTCCTCTCCTCCTTCGATTTTGGTAAGGGGTGCTTTGGAATACGAAGTCCAAAAGATCCTTGATTCCCGTTTAGTGAGAGGATCCGTGCAGTATCTGGTGCATTAGAAGGGCTATGGTCCGGAGGAAAGGTCCTGGGTCCTGCCAGTAACGTCCATGCCAAGGGTTTAATCAGGAAGTTTCATCTCCTTCATCCCAACAAACCGGGTTTTGAGGGTCCAGAGGCCCCTGTTAGAGGGAGGGGTACTGTCACGTCGCCATTGGATTCAGTGGCTGGTGTTCCTGTCTCGGCCGCTTGGAGGCGCCGGACTCCTTCGGCTGGTGGTGCCGGTGATAGGAGAGCGGTATCCTCATATTGTTCCACTCCATCTGGCCTGGTTCTGGGGGCGGTCCAGATGTGGTCATCAGACTGTGAGCCTGTGAGAGGTAGCCATGCCCTTCAAATGCCTTGGAGCCTGGCTTGCAGGCCGCCAGATATAGTCTTGGTTTTCCCAGTGTGCTAGTTTGTTTTTGCTATTGTATCTCTGACCTTTGCCTGGATTCTGACTCTTCTACTGCCTGCCGATTTTGTACCTTTGCTGCCCGCCTGGTTTTGACTTTAACTTTAGCCTGGATTTCTGACCCTTCTACTGCCTGCCGATTTTGTACCTTTGCTGCCCTCCCGGTTTTGACCTTTGGACTTCTGACTACGCATTTGGTCTCGCTTTTTATTTCCTTCCTAGCGTCCTTCCTACTCCGGTCCACTGCTTCTATAGGCAGCTACCCCCTGGGCTTCGCTGTAATTCCAGATCCCTGTATAGGGGTAAAGGGTCTTGGGGTTTCTCGGGGTGCTGTCTTACCTGCAGTTCAGACCTGCAGTGGGCGGACATCACACTATTAGACCTTGTATATTAAGAGGTCTTATGTATCAACCAGAAAACAAGGCTAATCAGCAATAGACAGGCTAATGTGACTCCAACTACCTCAAAGTTTCTTAGCACCATGTGGGAGCAGTTTGTGCTTATAAGACAAGACAGAAGACAGACAGACTTATCCCCTGACTCAAGGCTCCACACTGGTAGTCACCAAAGAGAAATGCAGGGAATCTGGCCTGAAACAATTGGCGTTTTGACACCGTATCTCTATCATTTCCCCAAGAGGACGTATGTAGCTTCTCTCTGTGTATCTGCCGTCAGAGAAGTATCCTCACATGAGTCCTGGCAAGCCAGTTAGCATGGAGAGACACACTTAGTGACAGACCTAGCAGAGAGTACCCTCGAGGTTGGGTCATACACTCACGCTCCAATCACACACTAAACATATAACAACATGTAACAAATATATAATAGCAACAACAGAGAATAATGGATCTATTATAAGTATCCCGTAGGAAATTCTACTTGTTCTTTGTCAAACAATATGAGCTGGGTTTTTGGAAGACCCAACTATACCATACCATGGGTCCGGCCAGCAGCTGTGGAACAGGGGGAGACACAGAGAATTTGTGCGTAAGAATTCAAAGGTTCTTACCTTCCCGGGATTTGTCTGTGTGTCCACTGCCTCACTCTGCACAGGTGCCGGGCTTCAGGTATTGCTTGAGCCTTCTCCTCCCAAACCTGCCCAGGGACGCCAAATGATAGGTTTATCTGTCTAATCAGACCATCAGTATATCAGATCGTTCCAGATTAGGTGGGCTTCGATCGATCGAGGTGATGCAAGGAATGAAAACAGAAGACAAGTGTCTGTATTCAAATCACTTGGCATGTTTAATGGACTTCTGGTCCAGCTTTTATACCCTGCTGGAGATGGCATGCATATATTAGATCATGTGCATTTCAGAACTTATTAGTACATCATTTATTACAGAAAAATATCTTGTTATGCATATGTCAGCTTGTCCATTTGCTATCTATAAAGGAATTTTCCATGGCCTGTTAGAAGCTACCAGGTGTTCTATTAAGTAAACCTTAATTATTGCCATTAACAATTCTATCTAACTAACTTTATCGCTCTATCGATTGATTACATGATTCTCTGTCATCAGCTACCTTAATCAAAGCGGTTTCATGTCATTAGAGAGATTATTTCATGGAACCAAGGGCATGTCAAGCTGACCTTAGGACTATATGCTACCGTGTCACTTCATCAGCAAATAGTGTCATTATGTGTCATTCTGAATTAGAGAGAAAAAAATCTTAAAGTGATCGGTATTTGAAAGGTTAGAAGGGTCTCTGGATTCCCTATCAATGTGTTTGGGTGCTGCAAAACGACAGTGCATAGATCTGCCACCTCGAGGCTGAGCTACTGCATTTGCCCTGACTAGTGTTGAGCGATACTGCCCGATATCCAGAAATATCGGATCAGATTGGATCGGCCCGATACTCAAAAAGTATCGGGTATCGCCGATCCGATACCGGAAACCCAATGCAAGACAATGGGACAGAAATATCGTAATTAAAAAAAACCCTTTCTTTCCTTGTAAACACTAGATATACACACATAGAATACATATACATATATACACATGTCATTGTGACATATATATAGACATATATTTATAGTTCATACACTTCTACATAGTAAAATAGCCTCTGATTCAATTGCCGGGCAATGCCGGCTTTTGTGAAATTGCACAACCACCCAACATGAAATGACACATGGTTTACATAGAGTTAACCATGTCATTTCATGTAGTTTGATATATGGTTTTCACTAACAATTACATGAGTGTATGTGTGCAAAATTTGACACATGTAGGGGTTAATTAAAGGTGTAAATTCGTTGTAAAAAAAAAGCATTTTTTGCTACAAATTTACAATTTAATTAACCCCTACATGTGTCAAATTTTGCACACATACACTCATGTAATTGTTAGTGAAAACCATGTATCAAACTACATGAAATGACATGGTTAACTCTATGTAAACCATGTGTCATTTCATGTCGGGTCTGTAATTTCACAAAAGCCAGCAATTGAATTAGCGGCTATTATACTATGTAGAAATGTATGTACTATAAATATATATATATGTGTCACAAATTCAATGACATGTGTATATATATATGAGGTTTAAAATTGTTGAAAAAAAATGCGTGGGCTCCCGCCCTATTTTCTCAACCTGACAGACAAAGCCAGCGAGTGGGGGCAGATAATAATAGCCCAGAGAGGGACCATTATTTTTGGCCCCCCCTGGCTACTAACATCTGCCCCCAGACACCCCAGAAAAGGCAAATCTATAATTAGATTCGCCCTTTCTGGCACTTTGCCGGTCTATTCCCATTGCCCTATAGCGGTGGCGAATGGGTTAATAATGGGTTAAGGCCACCTTGCTATTGGAAGGTGACTTTAAGCCTGGTTAATAATTGAGAGTTGTCAATTAGACAACTCTCAATTATTAATCCTATTGTATGAAATAAAAATAAAACACACACACTTTAATTAAAAATCATTTTAATGAAATAAACACACAGTTTTTGACCATATTTTATTTTACTGCCATTCCTTGTGAAGCCCTTGTTCACCTGTAATAAAAATAAAATAATAAAGCAACATTATTCTTACCTATCCGATGTTCAGTCAGGTCCCCCGATGTAATCCTTCTGAAAGGGTTGTTTACTGCAGGGACCGCAGCTAATGCTGACAGCCTCACAGTAAACCCCTGACTGAATCATCTCCTCTCCTGGCTGACAGGAGAAGTGGTTAGCATAATTGATTGCTTCCCACTTTCACTTCAGGTCAGCCAGGGACACCGCACAGCATCAATGACGTCAGAGGGAATCCCGGCTGACCTGAAGTGAACTGATTAACAAAAATAAGGGATCCTCTTGAAAAAAAAATGGCGTGGGGTCCCCCCTATTTTTGTTAACCAGCCTGATGAAGCAGACTACTGAGGCCTGGTTTTTTAGGCTGTTAAGGAGCCAATATCCATGGACCTTGCAAGCCTGATAATACCAGGCCACAGCAGTCTGCTTATCTTGGCTGGTTAACAAAAATAGGGGATCCCCTCAAAAAAAAAATGACGTGGGGTCCCCCTATTTTTGTTAACCAGCCAGATGAAGCAGACTGCTGAGGCCTGGTTTTTCAGGCTGGTAAGGATCCAATATCCATGAACCTTGCAAGCCTGATAATACCAGGCCACAGCAGTCTGCTTAGCTTGGCTGGTTAACAAAAATAGAGGATCCCCTCGAAAAAAAAAATGGCGTGGGGGTCCCCCTATTTTTGTTAACCTGCCAAGTAAAAAGCAGACTGCTGCGGCCTGGTATTAAAACACTGTCAAGGCCCATGGATTTTGGCCCTCAACAGCCTAAAAATACCAGGCTGCAGCAGCCCCACAATTGGCGCATCCAAAGATGCGCCAATTGTGGCACTTAACCCGGCTCTTCCCACTTGCCCTGTAGCGGTGGCAAGCGGGGTAATAAGGGGTTAATGTCACCGTTGATTGCACGGTGACAATAAGCCCGGTTAATAATGGAGAGGCGTCAATAAGACACCGATCCATTATTAATCATAAAGTTTGTAAATTTAAAAAAAAAAACACAGCCAGAAAAAAGTATTTTAATGAAATAAAACACAACACAGTTTTCATTATTTTTATTTGACGCTCATCCTGCGACGCCATCGTTCTCCTGTAAAAAAAA
>JARQOD010005988.1:0-45187 GCA_033576555.1 Oophaga sylvatica | reverse complement strand
TGGTTTTCCTTATTATTAATTGCCTGTCTAGAACTTTCTGCTCCCTTCCCCTCATAGTGACCTCTACTACATTCATTATGTTTTTGCAGCCTCATGCTGTGGGCTTCGACCCCCCCCAACCCTCCCGCCCCCCCGCCTTCTCTCTCCAGCTACACACACTCTCTGTGTAACTTGATACCAGGTTGCTAGCCCCCCACTGAGAAGCTGGCTGAAAGCAGTTTGGAGACCATGCGTTCTATTGTCCTTGTAGAAACTTAATATAGGGGCATATCTTGACACCGGATATGTGAGGAATGGGAAAATTACATATCTGGGACCTACACTTCGGATGCGACACTACAGTGCCTTTTTCTAAGGTATAGCGCCAGCAGAATTCGAGAAATGGATTCCTCCCGAACCAAGCGGAATAGACAGTCCGGGTTTTTTAGGAAGCTTGTTGTGAATATGCTGGAGGCGGCTTCTGAGCTGGGACTCCCTCCGGTGGTTGCTGAGGGTAATGAACTGATTACCGAATGGCCTTCAGCTGGCGCTGAATGGTAGGATATAAGTGGCCTGAGTTCCCAGCAGCCTTGCCGGTTATCAATTGTTCCTGTGGTCTTGATTGAAGCACTGCTAGTTTCCTGCTCTCCTTCAGATAAGTGTTTGCTGTTTTTTTTTCCTCTGTTTGATTTCTCTGCTGGTTTGCTGCTTGCAGTGGACTGCAGCCTGTCCCTTTTGGGGGTCTGGCGCTGCAATTGTGCTCCGTTTGTGTCTGCACTTTTGCTTTGCTCCTTTGTTACTTTTTATTTGCTGAATAGCGTTTTGTTACACCAGAGATCTGATTTAGGTGGATGAGATCGTTTTGATCTCAGGTTTTTTGGCAATCAGAAGTGTTGGTATTTTTGTTAGGGTTTTTTTGGATTGCAGTCAGAATTCTTTCCTGTACTTTTCTGTCAGATTGGGCCCCAGCATTTGCTCATTCTTTTTTCTGTCTGTGTCCGTGCTTTCTTCTTGTCTAACCGCCATTACATGTTTGGGGGCTTCCTATTTTCTTTGGGGATCTGCTCCGGGGCAGATAGCTTTCATCTTTCTGCCTTTAGGTGTAGCTATCTCTCAGGCTGTGACGAGGCATCTAGGATCACCGTAGGAACGCTCCACGGCTACTTCTAGTTGTGTGGTTAGTTCAGGTTACTGCAATCCAATAGGTTGCAGCCTCTCTGGTGTATTACCGCTTTTGCTATTTTTTGCTATTTCTCCTCAGTTACCAAAACATAACAGTATAACCGGCCCAAAAACTTAAAATTGTATGGTACTCACTGAAGGGGAAAATAGTAATAAGGAAACTCTGTTTGTTGCATTTTTTTTCCCTCTATTTCTCTGGGTGCTGAGGAGGAATTTTTTTTTTCTCAATGGAGTTTGCACAGTTGTCTGGCCATGTGGAGCAGCTTGCCACAGAGGTTCGGAGTATTGCTACCTATCTTGCTGGGTTACCAGTTGTGGAACCTAGGATCCCCATGCCAGATTTGTTTTTGGGGGATCGATCTAAATTTCTGAATTTCAAAAATAACTGTAAGTTGTTTTTTACCTTAAAGCCTAAGTCCTCAGGGAACGCGGCAGGTTCAAATTGTCATCTCCCTGCGGCGACCCTCAGGATTGGGCTTTTTCCCTGACACCTGGGGATCCTGTTTTGAATTATATTGATGTATTTTTTCAGGCTCTGGGGTTATTGTACGATGAACCTAATGTCACTGATCAAGCTGAAAAGATCTTGTTGGCATTAAATCAGGGTCTTGAAGACGCTGAGTTGTACTGTCAGAAATTTCGAAAGTGGGCAGTCTTGACCAAATGGAATGATGATGCTTTGGCAGCCCTTTTTCGAAAGGGTCTGTCAGAAAAAGTAAAGGACGTTATGGTGGGATTCCCTGTTCCCTCTGGTCTCAATGATTCTATGTCTTTGGCTATTCAAATTGACAGATGTTTGCGTGAGCGCAGAGGTATGCGTGAGATAGTGTTGCCTTGTGAGCCAGCTCCTGAGCCCATGCAGTGTGATGGAGTGACTTCTGGGGCTCAGCGTCATGAGTTTCGTAAGCGCAATGGGTTATGTTTCTACTGTGGTGACGCTTCCCATGCTATTTCTGTCTGCCCTAAGCGGGGAAGACGTTTTGCATGCTCAGTTGTCTTGGGTAGTGTTCAGACTAAATTTCTGTTGACTGTTACCCTGATTTGCTCCCTGTCCACATTTTCTGCTCAGGCTTTTGTTGATTCAGGAGCAGCTATTAACCTGATGGATTTTGACTTTCCCAAACGTTGTGGGTTTCCCATGATACCCCTGCGGAAGTCTATTCCCCTACTGGGCATTGATTCTACCCCTTTGGCGGAGAATAAACCCCAGTTTTCTACTCAGGTGATAATGAGGGTTGAACCAGATCACCAGGAGAGTTGCAAATTTCTGGTGCTGCATAATCTGCATGACATTATTGTACCAGGTTTCCCTTGGTTACAGTTTCATAATCCTGTTTTGGATTGGAAATCTGTGTCTGTGACCAGTTGAGGCTGCCAATGTGTTAATACTGACACTCCTGTTTTTTCTGCCTCTCCCCAGTCTCAGGATGTCCCTGACTTTTTGACTGATTTTTCTGATGTGTTTAGTGAAAGTAAATCTGCATCCCTGCCCCCTCACAGGAGCTATGATTGCGCTATTGAATTAGTGCCCGGTGGTAAATTTCCTAAAGGTCGCCTTTTTAATTTATCTGTACCTGAACACGATGCTATGCGATCTTATATCAAGGAGTCATTGGAGAAGGGTCATATCAGACCATCCTCTTCACCCTTGGGCGCCGGTTTTTTCTTTGTGGCCAAAAAGGATGGTTCATTGAGGCCGTGTATTGATTATCGCCTCCTGAATAAGATCACTGTTAAATATCAGTATCCGTTACCTTTGATTTCTGACCTATTTTCCAGAGTGAAAAGTGCTAGTTGGTTTACCAAGCTTGACCTCAGGGGGGCGTATAACCTTTTTCGCATTAAGCACAGGGATGAATGGAAGACGGCATTTAATACCCCAGAGGGGCATTTTGAGTACCTAGTGATGCCTTTTGGGCTTACTAATGCCCCTTCCGTCTTCCAATCCTTCATGAATGATATTTTCAGGGATTTTGTGGATAAATTTCTGATTGTTTATTTGGATGATATCTTGATTTTTTCCAATGACTGGGACTCTCATGTGAAACATGTTTGGACTGTGTTCCAGATTTTGAGAGAGAATGCACTGTATGTGAAGGGATCAAAGTGTCTTTTTGGCGTACAGAAGATCTCATTTCTGGGATTCATTTTGTCTCCGTCTGTTATTGAAATGGACCCGGTCAAGGTTCAGGCCATCTGTGATTGGGTTCAACCTACTTCATTGAAGGCTCTTCAGAGATTTTTGGGTTTTGCAAATTTTTATCATAAATTTATTGGTAATTTCTCTGGTATTGTTAAACCATTGACTGATTTGACCAAAAAGGGTTCTGATGTGGTGAATTGGCCTCCTGAGGCAGTTTCTGCGTTTCAGGAACTTGAGCAGAGATTTATTTCTGCTCCTGTTCTACGTCAGCCTGATGTTTCTCTGCCGTTTCAGGTGGAGGTTGATGCCTCTGAGATTGGGGCTGGTGCCATTTTGTCCCAAAGGGATCCAGAGACCTCTAAGAGTAACCCTTGTGCCTTTTTCTCTCGAAAATTTTCTCCAACTGAACGTAATTATGACGTGGGTAATCAGGAGTTATTGGCCATGAAGTGGGCCTTTGAAGAGTGGAGACATTGGCTGGAAGGAGCCAAACATCAGGTGGTGGTCCTCACGGACCATAAGAACCTGGTTTATCTCGAATCAGCCAAGCGACTTAATCCTAGACAGGCCAGGTGGGCCTTGTTTTTCACACGTTTTAATATTGTGGTTTCTTTTCTTCCTGGCACTAAGAATGTCAAGGCGGATGCCCTTTCGAGGAGTTTCTTTGCAGATTCTCCTGAGTTATCTGATCCTGCTGTTATTTTGAAAGAGGGTGTGGTTCTTTCCGCCATTTCGCCCAATTTGAGACTGGCTCTGGAAGGGTATCAGGAGGATAAACCTGAGCGCTGCCCTATTGGGAAGTTGTTTGTTCCAGACCAGTGGAAAAAGAGTGTGATGTCTGAGATTCATTGTTCCGCGTTGGCTGGTCATCCCGGGATTTTTGGTACCAGAGACTTGGTGAGTCGCTCGATTTGGTGGCCTACTTTGTCTTGTGACGTCAGGGACTTTATGCAGTCCTGTGGGTCTTGCTCTCGTTCCAAGCCTTGCTCTCGTTCTAGTGGTTTGTTAATGCCATTACCTGTACCCAAGAGGCCATGGACCCATATTTCTATGGATTTTATTTCTGACCTTCCTGTCTCTCAGAGAATGACCGTTATCTGGGTAATCTGTGATAGGTTTTCCAAGATTATACATCCATCTGCAAGGAGTTTGTATGTTCTCCCCGTGTTTGCGTGGGTGACCTCCGGGTACTCCGGTTTCCTCCCACACTCCAAAAACATACTAATAGGGAATCTAGATTGTGAGCCCCATCGGGGACAGCGACGATAATGTGTGCAAAACTGTAAAGCGCTGCGGAATATGTTAGCGCTATATAAAAATAAAGATTATTATTATAAAATAAAGATTATTATTATCTTGTGCCATTACCTAAGTTGCCTTCCTCCTCCGAGTTGGTGCCTTTGTTCTTTCAGCATGTGGTTCGGTTACATGGCATTCCTGAGAACATTGTGTCTGACAGAGGAGTCCAGTTTGTTTCCAGATTTTGGAGGACATTTTGTTCTAAACTTGGTGTTCAGTTGTCTTTCTCCTCTGCATTTCACCCTCAGACCAATGGACAAACCGAGAGAGCAAACCAGACCTTGGAGACTTATTTGAGATGTTTTGTGTCTGCTGATCAAGATGACTGGGTCTCTTTTTTGCCTTTGGCTGAGTTTGCTCTTAATAATAGAGCTAGCTCTGCCACCTTGATGTCTCCATTTTTCTGCAATTCCGGGTTTCACCCTCGATTTTCTTCAGGACAGGCGGAGGCTTCTGTCTGTCCGGGGGTTGACTCTATTGTGCATCGTATGCAGCAGATTTGGGACCAAGTGGTGGAGAGGTTGTCTCTCTCTCAGGAGAAGGCCCAGCGGTTTGCCAACCGGCATAGGACTGATGATCCTTGTTTTAAAGTGGGGTACTTGGTTTGGTTGTCCTCAAGGAATATCCCTATGAAGGTTGCATCTCCAAAATTTAAGCCAAGCTTCATTGGACCTTATAAGATCATGGAAATTATTAATCCGGTTTCCTTCCGTTTGCTTCTTCCAGGGACATTTAAGATCCATAACATGTTCCACAAGTCCTTATCGAAGAGGTTTGTCGAACCAGTGGTTCCTATGGCTGCGCCTCCCCACCCTGTTTTGGTTGAGGGCAATTTGGAGTATGTGGTTGAGAAGATATTGGATTCTCGTTTTGCTAGACGGAAACTCCAGTTTTTGGTTAAGTGGAGAGGTTATGGTCAGGAGGACAATTCTTGGGTGTTTGCTTCGGACATCCATGCTGGGAGACTGATCCGTGCCTATCTGTCACGGGTGTGTCGCGGCGGAGATCGTCGCGATTGCACACCCTGACTTCGCACAGCTGAGTTTCTGGTGCTGGGTGTTTTTCGGCACTGAGGGAGTTAATTCTTTCTCTCTCGGTGCTGGGCTGACCAGCCTCGCCCAGCTGCGATTGATGTTTTGTTAATTAGCTTCCTTCATATACCTGCTGGTCTGCTGGGGAAGTTGCCGGTGAAAGCATTCATTCAGACCAGCAGAGCGGATCGTTTCTGAGAAGACTTAAGCTAAGAGTGCCTGTTGTGGTTTTTACCTCTCCTCGCTTATTGTTTATCTCCTTAACCTTTTGTGTTCCTCTGTAGTGGAGTGTTGTATGCAAGGCTGTGTTTTCTTTACCCCTTGTCTGTCTCGTTTGTCTTAGACTGTGTGTAAGCTGTGACCTGCCCATTCCCTGTGGTGGTAATCAGGGTCCTTCTCAGGACTAGATTACAGTGGTCAGGGATCTACAGGAGACAGGGTTACGCTGGCGGCCTGGACCTCTGTACCATTAACAGTACCTCCAGGTAGAGGGACTAGTCAGGACCCCAGTTCAGGGTCAGCATAGACCCCGGTCCACCTCTATCCAGAGACAGCGTGACACGTACACAGAATTGACCCACAATACATAGGATATTATGTCAAGTAAGACATTGCTGGCAGATACTATGTATACATGTTGATTTTCTCTATTATATGAAATTTAGAATGATGTCACATTAGATATAGGTTGCTATCTTTGAATATATCTGTTATACGTCGTGACATTTTCACCGGCCAATCTAAAGATTCTCCCCAGCCACCATGGATCCAGTAGCCCATTTAGCTCAGCAGTTGCAGAGTTTGTCCATGGAGCTGACGGACGTTAAATCCAAGGTTTTGTACCCCCGGGAGCAAACCAGATTTGAACCTAAAGTAGCTCTCCCGGACAGGTTCACTGGTGGGCGGGACAAGTTTTTTACTTTCCGGGAAGCATGTAAATTGTATTTTCGGCTGCGGCCGCAGTCGTCGGGGAGTGAGGATCAGATGGTGGGAATTGTCATCTCGCTCTTACAAGGGGACCCTCAATCCTGGGCATTCTCTCTCCCCCCGGGCTCCCCGGCTCTCCAGTCAGTGGACCGATTTTTTACAGCCCTGGGTCTGGTATATGATGACCCGGATCGGGTCTCCCTTGCTGAAATGAAGTTACTGTAATGTATGTAGTACAGTTCATATAGCGTCTTGTGCTTGGGTGCGATGAAAACACAGGAGTCACAGGTTTGATATAGAAAAGTCCTGTATTACTTCATACAAGTTGGCAGAAATAGTCACACAGTTTGCAGACACAGAAACAGGAGACACAGCAGGCCAGAGTAATCCAAGCTCAGCAATCACTCTCCAATACAGATTCAGGATCTTCTTCTCTGTTACCGTAAGTCCATGCAAACGTGGGTCTTTCAAAGAGCAGGGTTCAGAGTCCACAAGTGCTTCAGAGTTCCTCAGTAGGAATAGCTGGAGTACAAGGTCCAAGGCTTACAGGAGTCAAGTCACAGGTTCACTGCAGGCTAGATTCTGAAGCACTGATTGCTCAGCTGTGGCTGCTTAAGAAGCAAAGGAGAGAATCAGGGCGGGAACATGCAAGCTGGAAACTCCATTTTGACTGAGGGCAAGATAGCTGCAGCAAGACAGAAAGTAAAATGGCTGACGAACAAACTGAGTTTCAGGAATATATACATAGAACCTTACATTACTCCCCCCTTAAGGACAAC
Organism: Oophaga sylvatica; assembly: GCA_033576555.1. Classification (NCBI taxonomy): domain Eukaryota; kingdom Metazoa; phylum Chordata; class Amphibia; order Anura; family Dendrobatidae; genus Oophaga; species Oophaga sylvatica. The sequence goes on along the minus strand of JARQOD010005988.1, from coordinate 37,847 downwards.
CTCCGGATGACCTCAGACCAGGCTTGTGTGGGTACCTCTGATGAAACTGACGGAGCAAGCGAGGAGCATTAACGTTATTGACCGGTTCCCATGAGTTGTCCTCCACTGGGTAGCCCTGCCATTTAATCAGATATTGTAACTGATTTCTATACAACCTGGAATCTAAAATCCTTTCCACCACAAATTCTTCCTGACCATCGACTAGCACTGGGTCAGGGCAAGGAGAGGAACGTCCAGGAAACGTATTGGGTGTCGCAGCCTTTAGTAGGGATACATGAAAGACAGGGTGGATTCTCATAGTTCTGGGCAGTTGAAGACGACAAGCAACGGCACTTATAATTTTACTGATTTTATAGGGTCCAATGTACTTATGTCCCAACTTAGACGATGGAATCCTTAACTTAAGATTTCTGGTTGACAGCCAGACCAAGTCTCCTACCTTGAAAGCTGGTGCAGGTTTACGAAATTTATCTGCTGCTTTCTTGTACCTTTCTTGAGCCGATTCCAGATTTTCCTTTAGAAGATCCATATTCTTCTGTAAAGACGTGATTCTTTCAGCCACTGCTGGTAAAGGCGTTTCTATGGGAAATCGTGGTAGAATGTTAGGATGATAACCTAGATTAGAGTAAAAAGGAGACTGTTTAGTGGAGGCACTCTGAGAGTTGTTATACGAGAACTCAGCTAATGGAAGTAGATCCACCCAATCATCCTGTAGGTGGCAGATAAAGCAGCGGAGATACTGCTCCAGGGTTTGATTGGTTCGTTCGGTCTGTCCATTAGTCTGGGGATGAAAAGCAGAAGAAAGGTTTACTTTAATGTCCAATGCTGCACAGAAATTTTGCCAAAACCTAGAAGTGAATTGCACCCCTCGATCCGAAATAACCTCATCCGGTACTCCATGTAAGCGAAACACATCTTTAATCATCAAATCTGATGTCTGTTTTGCAGTGGGTAAGCCGACACAAGGGATAAAATGAGCTGCCTTTGTTAGACGGTCAACCACCACTAGAATGGTGTTCTTCCCCTGAGAGGTTGGTAACTCCACAATGAAGTCCATAGAAATGGATCCCCACGGGCGGGACGGGGTGGGAAGAGGCTGTAACAGACCAGTTGGTGAGGAGCGAGGTGTTTTGCATCTTGCACAGACCTCACATGAAGTGACATAATTCAAAACATCCTTCCTGCAAGTGGGCCACCAAAAGAAACGAGAAAGAAATTCCTGTGTCTTTAGAATTCCTCTATGCCCAGCTATCTTGGAATCGTGAATGAGTTGCAATACTCTTAATCTGACTGTTTCAGGAATATACAGACGTTGTCCCTGAATCCACACACCATTCTTAAAGACAAGACTTACGTCCCTTGGGGGTTGTGCCAAAAAGGAATCCGCATGGTATGCTTCCTTGATGTCCTTAAGTAGGTCTTGATTATGAATTACTCCTAGGAATCTAGAGTCAGGAAGAATAGTCTTAGGAGGAGTAATTGGACGTGTCTCTGCTGAGTAAATCCTAGAGAGTGCATCAGCCTTTCCATTGCGCGATCATGGTCTATAAGAGATGATAAAATTAAATTGGTTTAAGAAAAGATTCCAGCGAGCCTGGCGAGGAGTCAGGCACTTAGCCGACCTGATAAACTCAAGGTTACGATGGTCTGTCAGGACGACTATTTGCTGTGCAGCTCCCTGAAGAAGGTGTCTCCATTCTTTGAAGGCGGCAATAATGGCCAACAACTCTCTATTGCCCACATCGTAGTTCCTCTCAGCCGAAGACAACTGCTGGGAAAAGAAGGCACAGGGATGCAAGACATTCTTCTCACCTGTTCTCTGAGAGAGTATAGCTCCAACGGCACAGTCTGAAGCATCCACCTCTATTATGAAGGCAAGCTCGGGGTTGGGATGTACTAGGATAGGTGCAGTGGTAAATTTATCTTTTAGACGGGAAAATGCTTCCTGGGCTTGGGGAGTCCAGGAAAACCTAGACTCTTTCCGGGTAAGTTGAGTGATAGGTGACACTACCTCAGAGAAATTTCTAATGAAACGTCTATAGAAGTTGGCAAACCCGATGAAGCGCTGTACCTCCTTCACATTTCTAGGACTTGGCCAATCCTTGATGGCTTGGGTTTTGCTTCCATCCATACTAATTCCTTGTGTAGACAGTACATACCCCAGAAATTGAATTTCGGTCCTATGGAATTCACACTTTTCAAGTTTGATGTAAAGATGATTTTGTCTTAGACGTTCCAAGACCATTCTCACATGTCCATGATGTTCCTCTGTGGAGTTAGAAAAAATTAGAATATCATCCAAATAAATTACCACGAATGTATCTAGGAGATCCCTGAAGATGTCATTCACCAAGTGTTGGAAAGTGGCTGGGGCGGTACTCAGACCAAAAGGCATAACTAGATATTCAAAGTGTCCATAGCGTGACCTGAATGCAGTCTTCCATTCATCCCCAGGTCTAATACGGACTAAGTTATAGGCCCCACGAAGATCTAGTTTAGAAAAAATTTTGGCATGTCGCACTCTCTCCAATAACTCAGGGATTAAAGGCAATGGATAACGGTTTCTAATAGTAACCTTATTGAGTTCCCTATAGTCTACGCATGGTCTCAGAGATCCATCTTTCTTCTTTACAAAGAAGATGGGTGCACCTGCAGGAGATGAAGAGGGGCGTATGAAGCCCTTGGCTAGATTTTCATCTATGTAATCCTTTAACCCTGCTGTTCTGTTCGGGTCAAAAATGACCTGTTTTGGAAATTAGATATTATTTTATTCATTCATTTTTTGATTTTGAAACTTGTGATTCCTTCTATTTTCCTAATTTACGGGGTTCATACTAAGGGTACTTTATTTATTTTTTTCGGTGCTTTACTTTTTGCGCTACAGTTTTTTATACACTTGTTATGTTCGGGTCAAAAATGACCCGTTAGCCTTTTATACTAATCTACAGCCATTTTTTGAGTAAAACAAAGGATTTTTAGTTTATTTTGAGACTACTTATTGCATCTACTATTGTTTATCAAGTTATCTAGTTGCTTTAGGTGCACAGATGGACATAAATGGATGGATACATGTATACAAATGATTTCAGTACAAACCATACGCATTGTCTTTCAGTACAATTTTTATTGCTGTATCTAAAGGCCTGCTGTTCCTCTACAAATAAAAGATAGAAGTGAACGACGAGCTACAGATAAACTGGCCCCTATAAGAAATTTATGGGATACATGGATAGATCTTCTACCAAAAATGTATAACATTGGTCCAAATGTAACGGTTGATGAACAACTAGTCTCATTCAGAGGAAGGTGCCCATTCCGCCAATATATTCCCAGTAAGCCAGCAAAATATGGAATAAAAATTTGGACACTTTGTGATAGTAAAAATTTCTATGCGGTAAATGCTCAGGTATATACTGGAAAAAAGCAACGGGTAAGACCTGAAAAAAATCAGGGCATGAGAGTAGTTGTTGACTTGACACAAGGACTGAAGGGGCAAAATGTGACTTGTGATAACTTTTTTACGTCATACCAGTTGGGGCAGATATTGAAAAAAAGAAAAATGACCATGCTAGGAACAGTTAGAAAAAACAAGCCTGAGCTTCCAGAAGGTATTCTTTGCAAAAAAGATATACACAGTTCCACGTTTTATTTCACTCAAGACACAACAGTGGTTTCTTATGTGCCCAAAAAAAACAAACATGTTATTCTTATGAGCACGATGCACAAGGATGCTGCAATAAGCGATAGAGAAGACAAAAAGCCGGACATAATAATGGACTACAATGCAACAAAAGGGGCTGTAGATACGCTTGACCAACTCGTAAATACTTACACTTGCAAACGAAAATCCAATCGGTGGCCAATGATTGTTTTCTATAATATTCTGGATGTGTCCGCCTACAACGCCTTAGTTTTATGGTGTGAAATTGATCAAAACTGGAACAAAAATAAACTACATAAAAGACGACTGTTTCTGGAGGAATTAGGACAATCCCTTATTAGGCCTTATGTGACAGAGAGAAAAATACATCCAAGAAGTGAAGGATCAATTAAAATTGTTGAAAGAATCCAGAACCAAGCTCGAAACACACCCTCCACCAGCTCTGCTACCGAAACATCCTTCACAAGCACACCTACAAGCAAAAAAAGAAAAAGATGCAGCTTTTGTCCTCCTGCCAGTGACCGCAAAACAAATATGATTTGTTTTAATTGTAAAAAATATATATGCAACAGACATGTTTATTATTGTTGTGCTAATTGCAAAAAATAGATTAGTAGAAACCTTTTTTTGAAAAAAACTGAAATTTTTATTTTTTTCTGATTATTTTTTACTATTTTTTTTCAAAATGCTTTTATACTATTAAAATTTATTTTATTTTTAAGTTAGTTGTACTAATAGTTACCTAAAGTTGTTGTTGATGTTGTTGTAAAAGATATAGTTGATTATTTAAGCACAAGTTTGTTATTTTGGTATAAAATGCAATTAGGCTGTTTTACATTAATCAACACAAAATTTAAAAAAATTAAGTTTTTTTATTCAATTTTTCTTTGATAATGAACAACTATGATCACACACAGTATAATAATGCAACAGGTATTCAAAAAGAACTTTTCAGTGGCTCAAAACAACATTTTAATAGGTTCGGGTCAAAAATGACCCGAACATAACAAGTGTATAGTAAACCCGAACAGAACAGCAGGGTTAAAGCCTTTAGCTCGGGCCCCGCCAGGGGGTAGATCTTACCAAAAGGTATCTCTGCTCCAGGCAATAATTCAATTGGACAATCATATGGACGGTGAGGAGGAAGCTGGTCAGCGTTCTTCTTGTCACATAAATCCACATAGTCCTGGTATACAGCTGGTAGTTCAGGGACTGACATGATTCCTTTAGGAACAGAGCAAGCTGAAACTTTTGGACTCATCTGTTTCTCTGGAAAGTGTAATTCCTTGGTCTCCCAGTTAATGGTAGGATTCTGAGCCTGCAGCCATGGTAGCCCTAGAATAATGGGAAAGTGGGGAGAAGAGATAAGCATAAAGGACAGTTTCTCTTGATGATCTTTACCCATAAGAACCCTCAAAGGCTCTGTTTCCTGATCCACTGGTCCAGAGGTCAGCAGGGAGCCATCCACAGTTTCCATCTGTACTGGAGTAGCCTTCTTCACTGAACGTATTCCCTGTTTCAGAGCAAAGGAGACATCCATAAAATTTCCACTTGCCCCTGAGTCGATCATAGCAGAGCTAGACACCCAAGCTGAGTCAACCCAGAGTTTGATGGAAAGAAAGCAATGAGAATTGTTTTTCTTACAACTCAGCTGGGACACCGCTGAGGAAACTTGAAAAATGGCAGCGTTTACACAGTCAACGTCCTCAGAGGTAACGGAGTTTAAGTCCGAGAAATCAAGATCTGTTGCTGCAGATCTCTCTGGAGCCTGAGGCTCGGACCTGACAGATCCCCTCTCGCAACACTCACAATGAATGAGTGCTGCAGTAGTCTTACGAGAACGGCTGGGGCAGTTTATAATGAAGTGCCCTGACTTACCACAATAGAAACATAGATTCTCCTTAAAACGATGTTCCTTGCGTGCATCACTAACCCGTCGTTGTAAAGAGTCTACCTGCATGGGTTCAGGTTCAGGTTCCCGTGTAATCCTACTCAAAGGTTCCTTAGCTGGAGAGGAAGGTAGGAAAAGGTTAGTACGATTGCTTTCGAACCATCTCTCTTGCCTGCGTTCAGTCAGACGAGTATCAATACGGATGCAGTAGTTAATAAAGTCACCTAAAGCAGTGGGAGGGTCGGCACGAGCAAGTTCATCCTTAATCAGTGGAGATAACCCCTTTCGAAAAATAGATTTTTTGGCGGAACTGTCCCAGGTGGTATCAAGGGCCCATCTCCTGAAATCCAACGCATATTCAGCTACCGAGTGCTTACCTTGGCGCAAAGCTAACATGGCTGCTTCAGCTGTTGCACCTCGATTGGGGTCATCAAACACCTGCCCCATGGCTGAAATAAAATCATCAAGGTGATTCAAACAATCATCCTCAGTCTCAATCAGAGGGTTTGCCCACATTAAAGCCTTGTTGGTAAGCAACATAATTATAGTAAGCACCTTAGATCGTTCAGTGGGAAATTGTGAAGCATGTGCAGAAAAAAAAAGATTGCATTGATTAATAAATCCCCTGAATTTCTCACGTTCACCGCCAAAACGAAAAGGGGGCAACTTGGGAATCCCAGCACTCGGGGCTACGGCAGGAGCCTGGACTCGCCCCTCTAGAACCTCAATCCTGGCTCGCAAATCCTGGGTAGTCTGTCCAACCACTTGCAAATTGTGATTATTGAGGTCCTGTAGATTTGTAAAACGGGTCTTTATATTCTGCAAATCTGCAAGGATATTATCAGTCACTCCGCAAAGTTCCTTTATGCGGGCCTCCATTTTCCAGATCTTTTAAGACAGGATTACTGGAAGAAGAGGAGAGAAAAAAAAAAACAATAGTGTTCACCTGTGGCAACACTGCAGAGAGAAAAAAAAAATTAAGGGAACTGCTCACCTGGAATGGTTGTGAGAAGTCACAACCACTATCATCACAGAAAGTTTCAACCAGACATCTGATATCCAGAGTTACAGCAGACAAAAAAAGAGAAAAGAAAGGAAAAAAAAAAACAATAGTGTTTACCTGTGGTAACACTGCAAAAAGAAAAAACTTAAGGGAATTGCTCACCTGGAATGGTTGTGAGAAGTCACAACCACTGTCATCACAGAAAGTACAACCGGACGTCTGATATCCACAGTACAGCAGACACAGCCTTCCAGACCCAGCAGACACTAACATTTTGGCTTCAGAATCTTGTAATGTATGTAGTACAGTTCATATAGCGTCTTGTGCTTGGGTGCGATGAAAACACAGGAGTCACAGGTTTGATATAGAAAAGTCCTGTATTACTTCATACAAGTTGGCAGAAATAGTCACACAGTTTGCAGACACAGAAACAGGAGACACAGCAGGCCAGAGTAATCCAAGCTCAGCAATCACTCTCCAATACAGATTCAGGATCTTCTTCTCTGTTACCGTAAGTCCATGCAAACGTGGGTCTTTCAAAGAGCAGGGTTCAGAGTCCACAAGTGCTTCAGAGTTCCTCAGTAGGAATAGCTGGAGTACAAGGTCCAAGGCTTACAGGAGTCAAGTCACAGGTTCACTGCAGGCTAGATTCTGAAGCACTGATTGCTCAGCTGTGGCTGCTTAAGAAGCAAAGGAGAGAATCAGGGCGGGAACATGCAAGCTGGAAACTCCATTTTGACTGAGGGCAAGATAGCTGCAGCAAGACAGAAAGTAAAATGGCTGACGAACAAACTGAGTTTCAGGAATATATACATAGAACCTTACAGTTACGTAGGATACAGCAGGGAGATCGTCCGGTGGAGGAATTTTCTTCAGAGTTCCGTAGGTGGGCCACGGATACTCAGTGGAATGACCTGGCTCTTAAGAGCCAGTTTTGTCAAGGTTTATCTGACAAATTAAAAGATGTGTTGGCTCAGTATGATTCTCCCCCGTCACTGGAGGCCGCTATGGCTCTTGCTATTCGCATTGATAGACGGCTTCGGGAGAGGTGTGGGGTAACTCCGCCCCCTGTGATGACTCCACCTCCTTCTAAAGTCCCTAATATTGAGGTTCCCCTGGTTTTTCCGAGGAACCTATGCAGTTGGGAGGGACATCATTGCGAGGGAGGGGATCGGCGGTGTGCCGCAAAACAAGAAGGTGTTTCTTCTGCGGGAGAGAGGGACATTTTATTGAGGGGTGTCCATCCCGTACTGTACTGAGCAAGAAGTCGCCAGAAAACTATTAATCCCAGGTTGTGTGGTGGACGACAATCTGGGAGTATGTATTTCGTCCCCAAGTCCGTCTCAGTTTCTCGTACCAGCGGAGGTGGTGGTAGGTACGAGAACTGAGAGGATTTCTGTTCTTCTGGATAGTGGGGCCGCGGCTAATCTGGTGGACGCTCGGTTTGCCCAGGTGCAAGGTATGCAACTGAGTGTATTGGCCAGACCTATCCCTATATTCTCTATTGACGCCAGGCCTCTCTGTCAAGGTAGCTTTGTGCAAGACGTGCATAACATAGACCTTCGAGTGGGGGCAATACATAAAGAACTATTGTCTTGTTATGTGTTGGAGGGCCTTCCCACTCCTATTGTGTTGGGACTTCCTTGGTTAACTAAACATAACCCAGTTATTAATTGGCAATCCAGAGAGATAAGCCAGTGGGGTGAATTTTGCAATAGTAACTGCATGAACACGGTCATCGGTACGGTCGTGCCTAGAACCTTACCTCCTTTTCTGGAGGACTTTGAGGATGTGTTTTCAGAGGAAGGGTGTCAAGAATTACCTCCTCATCGCGCATATGACTGTGCTATAAAATTGCTTCCTGATGCTAAGTTACCAAAATCTAGGTTATATAACCTTTCTGGTCCTGAGAGGCAAGCTATGAAGGATTACATTTCGGAAAGTCTGGCCAAGGGGCATATTAGACCTTCATCTTCCCCAGTGGCCGCGGGGTTCTTCTTTGTGAAGAAAAAAGATGGAGGCCTATGCCCTTGCCTGGATTTCCGTGAGCTTAATCGGATTACGGTCCGAGATCCGTATCCGCTCCCACTTATTCCTGATCTCTTCAATCAGATTGTGGGCGCCAAATGGTTCTCTAAGTTGGATCTCAGGGGGGCGTATAATCTGATTAGGATAAAGGAGGGGGATGAGTGGAAGACGGCGTTTAACACTCCGGAGGGACATTATGAGAACCTTGTCATGCCTTTCGGTCTGACTACTGCCCCGGCGGTGTTTCAACATTTTGTTAATGACATCTTTCGCCACCTAGTGGACAGTTTGTTGTCATTTATCTAGATGACATCTTAATTTACTCGCCGGATCTTGTGTCTCATCAGGAGCATGTGAGACAAGTGTTGCAGATCTTGCAGTGAAGGGGAAGAACAAAGACAAAAAAATCTACATAATAAAAATATTGAAGAAAGAGAAACCAATCACAAACTAAAGTGTTTCTATACGAATGCACAAAGCATGGGCAACAAACAAGGAGAACTGGAGCTACTAACGCAGGAGAAGAAATATGATGTCATTGGAATCACTGAGACTTGGTGGGACGATACACATGATTGGAATACAAGGCTAGAAGGTTACAACTTATTTGCAAGAAACAGACTTGATAAACGAGGAGGAGGTGTTGCATTGTATGTTAGAAAAGCGTACATCTGCACAGAGATTGAAGCTTCAGAGATTGGGAGTTCTGTGGAAACTGTTTGGGTAAGAATACAAGGACAGAACAATGGAAAGGACACCATTGTAGGCATTTACTACAGGCCGCCTGTGCAAGCTGAAGATATGGATGAACTCTTTATGCATCAAATGGCCAAGTTCTCCAAAAAATATGACATAGTGGTCATGGGAGATTTCAACTATCCAGACATTTGTTGGGAATCTCTCTCAGGCAAAACTAACAGGTCCAGGAAATTCTTATCCTCTCTTGCTGACAACTTTATCTTCCAAAAGGTAATGGAGAAAACAAGGGGATCTGCTACCTTGGATCTAATCCTCATAAACAGGGAGGAAATGGTGGAGGAGGTAAGAGTGGCTGGGACCCTAGGAGGTAGTGACCATGCTATTTTAGAATTTTGGATAACAAGAGGAGGAAGACCTGTGAAGACTCAGACGTCAAGGTTAGATTTCAGAAAGGCAGATTTTAAGGAACTCAGAAAGAGAATTGGAGGGATCCAATGGCTGGATATCCTTAAGGGCAAAAATGTCCAGGAAGGATGGAAAATCTTGAAAAATGAGATTCTCAAAGCACAATCGTTAACAATTCCGAAAAGAGGGAAGAATGGGAAGCATTTAAGGAAACCAGGATGGATGAACATAGAACTTAAACACATGCTAAAAAGGAAGAAAGAAATGTTTATCAAATGGAAAGAGGGAGGCATATCTAAAGAAGAATATAATGCCGTCTGCAGAACCTGCAGGGCACAAATCAGATTATCTAAAGCTGACAATGAATTAAGGCTTGCAAGTGACGTCAAAAGCAACAAAAAAGGATTTTGGGGATACGTCAAAAGTAAAAGAAAAGTCAAAGATGCTATAGGATTTTTACAGGATGAAAATGATGAAATGGTAAGTCAGGATGTTGAGAAGGCTGAACTTTTAAATTCCTATTTTGCATCTGTTTTCTCTCAGAAAGGAAATGTAACATCAACTGATCTTCACTGTCCTATTAAAGGAATAGAAGAATCCAGGATATCTATAAACAGAAAGACAGTGAGGAAACACTTAGCTAACCTAAATGAATTCAAGTCTCCAGGTCCAGATGAATTACACCCCAGGGTACTGAAGGAGATAGCAGAAGAAATTCTTGAACCACTGTCCATAATCTTTGAAAATTCTTGGAGAACAGGAGAAGTCCCAGAAGACTGGAGAAGAGCAAATGTTGTTCCTATCTTCAAAAAAGGGAAGAAGGTGGACCCAGGGAACTACAGGCCGGTGAGTCTGACTTCTATACCAGGAAAGATCTTTGAACAAATTATTAAAGAACATGTATGCAAGTACCTGGATAAGAATGAAGTGATTAAACAGAGTCAGCATGGGTTTGTAACTAATAAGTCATGTCAGACTAACTTAATTTCCTTCTATGACAGAATCACTGACTGGGTGGATCAGGGAAATGCTGTAGATATAGTATATCTTGACTTCAGCAAAGCATTTGACAAAGTATCTCACACAATCCTTATTGAAAAAATGACTAAGGCTATGGTTCCACGGTCCGGAACCATAGCGCTTTGGACGGAGCGGAAATTCCCTCCGTCTAAGCCCCGCCCCCTTTCTGACGCGCGATCTTTCCGGAGGTGTTCAGGACACTCCCCGGAACACCTCCGGAAAGAGCGCAGGGCTACATAGCCCTGTGTAATATTCTGTTGCGGCGACGCACCGTCGCCGCAATACGCGAGGACATGCTGCGGTCTAAAAAGACGCGCCGCATGTCCGTTTACGCAGGTTTGCCACCTGCGTATTGTTACGCATAGTGGAGACGGGATTTCTTGAAATCCCCTCCACTATGCTGTAACATCTGGACGCTGCGTGTTTGGCGCTGCGCCAGCGCACAGCGCCAAACACGCAGCGTTTCCTGACCGTGGAAACTCACCCTTAGTATGGAATGGACAAGGCAACTGTTAGGTGGATTCATAACTGGCTTAGTGATCGGACCCAAAGAGTGGTTGTAAATGGCTGCACATCCAGTTGGAAGAATGTCTCAAGTGGGGTACCACAAGGCTCTGTTTTGGGCCCTGTATTGTTCAACATCTTTATCAATGATTTAGATGAAGGAATTGAGGGTAAACTGATCAAATTTGCTGATGACACAAAGCTAGGAGGGGTAGCTAATACTAGAGAAGAGAGAGAGAGGATTCAAAAAGATATACATAAACTGGAGCAGTGGGCAGCAACTAACAGAATGGATTTTAACAGGGAAAAATGCAAAGTACTACATCTGGGCAATAAAAATGAAAAAAGCATATACAAAATGGGAGGAATAGGGCTAAGTAACAGCACATGTGAAAAAGACTTGGGTATACTAATTGATCACAGACTTAACATGAGTCAACAGTGTGATGCAGCAGCAAAAAAGGCAAATGCAATTCTAGGATGTATCAACAGAAGCATACAGTCTAGATCACGTGAGGTCATTATTGCCCTCTACTCCTCTTTGGTCAGACCTCATCTGGAATACTGTGTCCAGTTTTGGGCACCACATTTTAAAAAAGACATCAACAAACTGGAGCAAGTTCAGAGAAGAGCCACCAGAATGGTGACCGGTCTGCAAACCATGTCCTATGAGGAACGGTTGCAGGATTTGGGAATGTTTAGCTTGCAAAAAAGAAGACTGAGAGGAGACTTAATAGCTGTCTACAAATATCTCAAGGGCTGTCACATTGTAGAAGGATCATCTTTATTCTCATTTGCGCAAGGAAAGACTAGAAGCAATGGGATGAAACTGAATGGGAGGAGACACAGATTAGATATTAGAAAAAACTTTTTGACAGTTAGGGTGATCAATGAGTGGAACAGGCTGCCACAAGAGGTGGTGAGTTCTCCTTCAATGGAAGTCTTCAAACAGAGGCTGGATAGACATCTGTCTGGGATGATTTAGAGAATCCTGCTTTGAGCAGGGGGTTGGACCAGATGACCCAGGAGGTCCCTTCCAACTCTACCATTCTATGATTATGATTCTATGAGATAATAAACTATATGCCAAATGGGAGAAGTGTGTATTCGCTGTACAAGAACTTCAGTTTTTAGGATTCTTGGTGTCAGCCTCCGGTTTCCGTATGGACCCTGGGAAAGTGAAGGCTGTGCTTGAATGGGATCGGCCAGAGGATCTTAAAACACTGCAGCGTTTCCTGGGGTTTGCTAACTACTACCGGAAATTTATTCGTAATTTCTCATCTGTTGTCAAACCTCTCACTGACATGACAAAAAAAGGGACGGATTTTTCTAGGTGGTCTGACAAAGCTTGTCAAGCATTTTCCTCCTTGAAAAAATGTTTTGCTTCAGCACCCATACTCATCCAACCTGATGCATCACAACTGTTCATTGTGGAGGTAGACGCATCTGACGTAGGAGTGGGTGCGGTATTATCTCAAGGTCCGTCCCCTGGTAAATGGCATCCGTGCGCTTTCTTTTCTAAAAAATTGTCGTCCGCTGAGAGGAATTATGATGTCGGCAATAGGGAACTCTTGGCCATTAAGTTGGCTTTTGAAGAGTGGCGTCACTTTTTGGAGGGGGCAGTCCACCCGGTCACCGTCATTACTGATCACAAGAACCTGCTGTATTTAGAGTCTGCAAAACGTCTGAATTCCAGACAAGCTAGATGGTCGTTGTTTTTTACCAGGTTTAATTTTGTCGTCACATATCGTCCTGGGTCAAAAAATGTAAAGGCTGATGCTTTATCTCGTAGTTTCCCGGGGGCCGGGAAGACGGATGACCCGGTTCCTATTCTTCAGGAGGGAGTTGTGGTGTCGGCTGTATGCTCTGAGCTTGAGGAGGAGGTATTGGAGGCTCAGGGGGACGCCCCTGTAGGACCTCCAGGGAAACTGTTTGTTCCAGATCAGTTAAGACAAAAGGTTATCGAGGCACATCATAATTCTGCTTTGGCAGGACACCCAGGGAATAAAGCAACTGTAGATCTCGTTTCTCGCCGGTTTTGGTGGCCTAACTTAAATAAAGAGGTGGTAACTTTTGTCGCGTCCTGTGGGGTATGTGCGCGCTCTAAGACCCCACATACCCGTCCGTCTGGGGCCCTTTTACCGTTGAAAATCCCGGAGTGTCCATGGACCCATCTGTCTATGGACTTCATTACGGACCTTCCTCCGTCTTCAGGTAAAACTGTCATACTAGTTGTAGTTGACAGGTTCAGCAAAATGGCACATTTTATTGCTCTTCCTGCTCTTCCTAATGCTAAAACTCTGGCGCAGGTGTTCATTGGGGAGATTGTGAGACTTCACGGGTTGCCTTCCGATGTGGTGTCGGATCGGGGGTCTCAGTTTGTGTCCAAATTCTGGAAGGCATTTTGTTCTCGTCGGGGGATGCAGTTGTCATTTTCTTCGGCTTTTCATCCGCAGACCAATGGTCAGACAGAGCGTCTGAATCAGAGCTTAGAGACATATCTCCGGTGTTTTGTCTCAGAGAACCAAGAGGACTGGTCTTCTTTCTTGCCTCTGGCAGAGTTCGCTCTTAACAATAGGCGGAGCGAGTCCACTGGTAAGTCCCCGTTTTTTGGGGCATATGGTTTTCACCCCCAGTTTTGTACTTTCAATGGGGGGGGCTCTTCTGGGGTTCCTGAGGAGGAACGATTTTCGTCGTCACTTGCTTCAGTGTGGAGAGGAGTGCTTAATAATCTGAGCACCATGGGGAAACCGATACAAACGTATGGCTGATAGGAGGAGAGTGTCTGGTCCGGACCTAAGTGTGAACGATCTGGTATGGTTGTCTGCCAAGAATATAAAACTTAAGGTTCCCTCCTGGAAACTCGGTCCCAGATTCATCGGGCCATACAGGATCAGTTCAATAGTTAATCCGGTGGCTTTCCGTCTTGCCCTCCCTCCTACATTTAAAATCCACAATGTGTTCAATAAATCGTTGCTTAAGAGGTACGTGGCACCAGTTATACCGTCACCTCTACCTCCTCCTCCAGTGGTGGTCAATGGTAATTTGGAGTTTCAGGTATCGAAGATCATTGACTCACATTTGAATCGCCGGTCCCTTCAGTACCTTGTTCATTGGAGGGGGTATGGTCCTGAGGAGAGGATGTGGGTTTCTGCGTCGGATATTAACGCAGACCGTTTGGTTCGGGCCTTCCACACTACTCACCCAGATAGACCAGGCCCTGAGGGTCCAGAGGTCCCTCGTAGAAGGGGGGGTACTGTCACGGGTGTGTCGCGGCGGAGATCGTCGCGATTGCACACCCTGACTTCGCACAGCTGAGTTTCTGGTGCTGGGTGTTTTTCGGCACTGAGGGAGTTAATTCTTTCTCTCTCGGTGCTGGGCTGACCAGCCTCGCCCAGCTGCGATTGATGTTTTGTTAATTAGCTTCCTTCATATACCTGCTGGTCTGCTGGGGAAGTTGCCGGTGAAAGCATTCATTCAGACCAGCAGAGCGGATCGTTTCTGAGAAGACTTAAGCTAAGAGTGCCTGTTGTGGTTTTTCCTCTCCTCGCTTATTGTTTATCTCCTTAACCTTTTGTGTTCCTCTGTAGTGGAAGTGTTGTATGCAAGGCTGTGTTTTCTTTACCCTTGTCTGTCTCGTTTGTCTTAGACTGTGTGTAAGCTGTGACCTGCCCATTCCCTGTGGTGGTAATCAGGGTCCTTCTCAGGACTAGATTACAGTGGTCAGGGATCTACAGGAGACAGGGTTACGCTGGCGGCCTGGACCTCTGTACCATTAACAGTACCTCCAGGTAGAGGGACTAGTCAGGACCCCAGTTCAGGGTCAGCATAGACCCCGGTCCACCTCTATCTAGAGACAGCGTGACACGTACACAGAATTGACCCACAATACATAGGATATTATGTCAAGTAAGACATTGCTGGCAGATACTATGTATACATGTTGATTTTCTCTATTATATGAAATTTAGAATGATGTCACATTAGATATAGGTTGCTATCTTTGAATATATCTGTTATACGTCGTGACACTATCATCGAGCTCATCCTGATCAGCCTGGTTGCTCAGGTGAGGGTTCGGTGACCCCTCCTCAAGGGGGGGTACTGTTGTGAATATGCTGGAGGCGGCTTCTGAGCTGGGACTCCCTCCGGTGGTTGCTGAGGGTAATGAACTGATTACCGAATGGCCTTCAGCTGGCGCTGAATGGTAGGATATAAGTGGCCTGAGTTCCCAGCAGCCTTGCCGGTTATCAATTGTTCCTGCTGGTCTTGCTTGAAGCACTGCTAGTTTCCTGCTCTCCTTCAGATAAGTGTTTGCTGTTTATTTTTCCTCTGTTTGATTTTCTCTGATGGTTTGCTGCTTGCAGTGGACTGCAGCCTGTCCCCTTTTGGGGGTCTGGTGCTGCAATTGTGCTCCGTTTGTGTCTGCACTTTTGCTTTGCTCCTTTGTTACTTTTTATTTGCTGAATAGCGTTTTGTTACACCAGAGATCTGATTTAGGTGGATGAGATCGTGTGATCTCAGGTTTTTTGGCAATCAGAAGTGTTGGTATTTTTGTTAGGGTTTTTTTTGGATTGCAGTCAGAATTCTTTCCTGTACTTTTCTGTCAGCGTTTGCTCATTCTATTTTCTGTCTGTGTCCGTGCTTTCTTCTTGTCTAACTGCCAATACATGTTTGGGGGCTTCCTATTTTCTTTGGGGATCTGCTCCGGGGCAGATAGCTTTCATCTTTCTGCCTTTAGGTGTAGTTATCCCTCAGGCTGTGACGAGGCGTCTAGGATCACCGTAGGAACGCTCCACGGCTACTTCTAGTTGTGTGGTTAGTTCAGGTTACTGCAATCCAATAGGTTCCAGCCTCTCTGGTGTATTACCGCTTTTGCTATTTTTTGCTATTTCTCTTTAGTTACCGAAACATAACAGAAGCTACCGTATTTTTCGGACTATAAGACGCACTTTTTCCCCAAAAAAATTGTGAGGAAAATGGGGGGTGTGTCTTATAGCCCGAATGCAGGCTTAACGGGGGGTTGCGGCAGTGGTGTGGAGGTGGCAGAGGTGCGGCGTTGCAGAGGCGCGGTGGGCGAAATGCACCTGAGCAGGGTCCCTTCCTCAGGTGGTGAGGTGACGCTGCGGAACGGAGAGCAGACAGGAGAGCAGAGCCGGGTTTGTCGTTGGTGGCGGCCATCTTCCTGAGGCGGCGCGTGCGCAGATAGAGTACTCTGCTTCCTGTGGCTTCAGGAAAATGGCCGCGGGAGGCCGCGCGTGCGCAGATCGAGATCGCGGCGGCCATTTTCCTGAAGCCCCAGGAAGCAGAGTACTCTATCTGCGCACGCGCCGCCTCATGAAGATGGCCACCACCACCGACAAACCCGGCTCTTCTCTCCGTGGACACCGTGCCGCGGCGTCATCTCACCTGAGGAAGGGACCATGCTCAGGTGCATGCCGCCCACCGCGCCTCTGTAATGCCGCACTTCTGCCACGCCACACCACTGCCACCGCCACACCACTGCCGCAACCAACCCCCCGGTAACTTGTGGTTATCCCAGCTTTCCTGCTTGCCTTGGACACCGGGCGTCACCTCACCTGAGGAAGATGAGTGTCAGCATCACCGCACCTCTGCCACACCACTGCCGCAACCCCTGCTGTACCACCGCAGGCCCTCAGGTACCTTAAAATTCGGACAATAAGACGGACCCCCATATTGTAAAAATCTTTTTTTCTGTTATTTTCACCCCAAAATTTGGGGTGCGTCTTATGGTCCGGTGCGTCTTATAGTCCGAAAAATATGGTAAGTCCAAGATAGGATGAATGACGTTCTGTGTTGTGAATGGGTTTGAGATGAGTTCTGAGCAGAGGCTCCCTCTGGTGGTTACAAGCGGTGCTAGTCTGTCCAGTGAAGATTGTGAGGACTGGGAATCAGGTGTTACTGATTGGTCTTATATAAGGGAGTCACCTTCCCATCAGGGTTGCCGGTGATCAATTGTTCTGGTCTGGATCCTTTATTCCTGTTTCCCTTGTAGCCTGCTGTGTCGTGTCTGCATCTCCTGCTAACAGATAAGACATTTTCTTCTTTTGTGTTTGTGCTATATTTTTGCATTTTGTCCTGCACTTCTGTGGGGGCCTTCAGGGTCCCCTCCGGGGGCTTCTGCTCTCTCAGTTTTGTTCAGCCACTGATGTTTGTACTTTTGCTTTTTCCAGTTTTTTCAGTGGCTGCTGTTTTGATTTTGTTACACCAGAGAACTAATTTAGGTGGAAGAGGTCGTGTGATCTCAGGTGTTTTTGAAATTAGTAGAGTTGGTGCCTTTCAGGGTTTTCTGGGATTGCAGTAAGTACCCTTCCTATCCTTTTCTATTTAGTTAGTTTGGGCCCCAGCGTTTGCTCATACTATTTTCTTTCTGTGTCAGTATTTCATCTTGTCTAACCGCCATTACATGTTTGGGGGCTTTCTATTATCTTTGGGGTTCTGCTCCGGGGCAGATAGCTTTCCTATTTCTATCTTTAGGTGTAGTTAGTTTCTCAGGCTGTGACGAGGCGTCTAGGACCAACGTAGGAACGCTCCACGGCTGCCTCTAGTTGTGGTGGTTAGTCAGGGTACTGCAATCTCATAGATTCCAACTGCTCTGGTGTATTGCCTTTTTTACCTGCACTCCTCAGCTACCGAAACATAACAGTATAACCGGCCTAAAAATTGAAAATTGTATGGTACTCACAGAAGGGAAAAAATATTGTGAAAGAAAAAAGGTTGTCAGAGTTGTCAGAGATATTATTCTGTTTGTTGCATTTTTTTTTTTTTTCCCTCTGTATCTCTGGGTGCTGGGGAGGATCTTTTCTCTCAATGGAGTTTGCACAGTTGTCTGGCCGTGTGGATCAGCTTGCCACTGAGGTTCGGAGTATTGCTATCTATCTTGCTGGGTTGCCTGTTGTGGAACCTAGGATTCCCATGCCAGATTTGTTTTTAGGGGATCGAGCTAAGTTTCAGAATTTCAAAAATAATTGTAAATTGTTTTTTGCCTTAAAACCTAAGTCCTCAGGGAACGCAGCGCAGCAGGTTCAAATTATCATCTCTCTCCTGCGCGGCGATCCTCAGGATTGGGCTTTTTCCCTGATACCTGGGGATCCTGTTTTGAGTGATGTTGATGCGTTTTTTCAGGCCTTGGGGTTATTGTACGATGAGCCTAATGTCACTGATCAAGCTGAAAAAGCCTTGTTGGCATTAAATCAGGGGCTTGAGGACGCTGAGTTATACTGTCAGAGATTCCGTAGGTGGGCAGTCCTGACCAAATGGAATGACGACGCTTTGGCAGCCCTTTTCCGGAAGGGTCTGTCTGATAATGTAAAGGATGTTATGGTGGGATTCCCTGTCCCCTCTGGTCTCAATGATTCTATGTCATTAGCGATTCAAATTGACAGACGTTTGCGTGAGCGGAGAAGTATGCGTGGAATGGTGTTGCCTTGTGAACCAGCTTCTGAACCCATGCAGTGTGATAGAGTGGTGTCTGGGGCACAGCGTCATGAGTTTCGAAAGCGCAATGGGTTATGTTTCTACTGTGGTGATGCCTCTCATGCTATTTCAGTCTGCCCTAAGCGGGGAAGACGTTTTGCACGCTCAGTTGTCTTGGGTAATGTTCAGACTAAGTTTTTATTAACTGTCACTCTGATATGCTCTCTGTCCTCATTTTCTGCTCAGGCTTTCGTTGATTCTGGAGCAGCTATTAACCTGATGGATTATGATTTTGCTAAACGTTGTGGATTTCCCTTGATACCCCTACAGAAGTCTATTCCCCTACTGGGGATCGATTCTACCCCTTTGGCTGAGAATAAACCCCAGTTTTCTACTCAGGTGATAATGAGGGTTGAACCTGATCACCAGGAGTGCTGCAAATTTTTGGTTCTGTATAATCTGCATGACATTATCGTGCTGGGTTTTCCTTGGTTACAGTCTCATAATCCTGTTTTGGATTGGAAATCTGTGTCTGTAACCAGTTGGGGCTGCCAATGTGTTAATACCAACACTCCTGTTTTTTCTGCCTCCCCCCAGGCTCTGGATGTTCCTGACTTTTTGATTGATTTTTCTGATGTGTTTAGCTAAAGTAAATCTGCATCCTTGCCTCCCCATAGGAGCTATGACTGCGCTATTGAATTAGTGCCGGGTAGTAAATTCCCTAAAGGTCGCCTTTTTAACTTGTCTGTACCTAAACATGACGCTATGCGGTCTTATATCAAGGAATCATTGGAGAAGGGTCATATCAGACCATCCTCTTCACCCTTGGGTGCCGGTTTTTTCTTTGTGGCCAAAAAGGATGGTTCATTAAGACCGTGTATTGATTATCGTCTCTTGAACAATATTACTGTGAAATATCAAAACCCGTTACCCTTGATTTCTGACCTGTTTTCCAGGGTGAAAAACGCTACTTGGTTTACCAAGCTTGACCTCAGGGGGGCGTATAACCTTATTCGCATTAAGCACGGGGATGAATGGAAGACGGCATTCAATACCCCTGAAGGGCATTTTGAGTACCTGGTGATGCCCTTTGGGCTCACTAATGCTCCTTCCGTCTTCCAGTCCTTCATGAATGACATTTTCAGGGATTTTGTGGACAAATTTCTGATTGTTTATTTGGATGATATCTTGATTTTTTCTAATGACTGGGACTCTCATGTGAAACATGTTCGAACTGTATTCCAGATTTTGAGAGAGAATGCTCTGTATGTGAAGGGATCAAAGTGTCTTTTTGGCGTACAGAGGATCTCATTTCTGGGATTCATTTTGTCCCCATCTGTTATTGAAATGGACCCGGTCAAGGTTCAGGCCATCTGTGATTGGGTCCAACCTACTTCATTAAAGGCTCTTCAGAGATTTTTGGGTTTTGCCAATTTTTATCGTAAATTTATTGGTAATTTCTCGGTTATTGTTAAACCATTAACTGATTTGACCAGAAAGGGTTCTGATGTGGTGAATTGGCCTCCTGAGGCAGTCTCTGCATTTCAGGAACTTAAGCAGAGATTCACTTCTGCTCCTGTTCTACGGCAGCCTGATGTTTCTCTGCCATTTCAGGTGGAGGTTGATGCCTCTGAAATTGGGGCAGGTGCCGTTTTGTCCCAAAAAGATCCAGAGACCTCTAAAAGTAACCCTTGTGCCTTTTTCTCTCGAAAATTTTCTCCTGCTGAACGTAATTATGACGTGGGTAATCGGGAGTTATTGGCCATGAAGTGGGCTTTTGAAGAGTGGAGACATTGGCTGGAGGGAGCCAAACATCAGGTGGTGGTCCTTACGGACCATAAGAATCTGGTCTATTTGGAATCTGCCAAGCGACTCAATCCTAGACAGGCCAGGTGGGCCTTGTTTTTCACACGTTTTAATTTTGTGGTTTCCTTTCTTCCTGGCACTAAGAATGTTAAGGCGGATGCCCTCTCGAGGAGTTTCCTTGTGGACTCTCCTGAGTTATCTGATCCTTCTGTTATTTTGAAAGAGGGTGTAGTTCTTTCCGCCATCTCGCCCAATTTGAGACTTGCTCTGGAGGGGTGTCAGGAGGATAGGCCGAGCGCTGCCCTGTTGGAAAATTGTTTGTCCCGGACCAGTGGAAAAAGAGTGTGATGTCTGAGATTCATTGTTCCGCATTGGCTTTTGGTGGCCTACCTTGTCTCGTGATGTCAGGGAATTTGTGCAGTCCTGCGGGACTTGCTCTCGCTCCAAGCCTTGCTCTCGCTCTAGTGGTTTGTTGATGCCATTGCCTGTGCCCAAGAGACCATGGACCCATATCTCTATGGATTTCATTTCCGACCTTCCTGTTTCTCAGAGAATGACCACCATCTGAGTAATTTGTGATAGGTTTTCCAAAATGATACATCTTGTGCCATTACCTAAGTTGCCTTCCTCCTCTGAATTGGTGCCGTTGTTCCTTCAGCACGTGGTTTGTTTACACGGCATTCCTGAGAACATTGTGTCTGACAGAGGAGTCCAGTTTGTTTCCAGATTTTGGAGGACTTTTTGTTCTAAACTGGGTGTTCAATTGTCTTTCTCCTCGGCATTTCATCCTCAGACCAATGGTCAAACTGAGAGAACAAACCAGACATTGGAGACTTATCTAAGATGCTTTGTGTCTGCTGATCAGGATGACTGGGTCTCTTTTTTGCCTTTGGCTGAGTTTGCTCTTAATAATAGGGCTAGCTCTGCCACTTTGATGTCTCCATTTTTTTGTAATTCTGGGTTTCACCCTCGATTTTCTTCAGGACAGACGGAGGCTTCTGTCTGTCCAGGTGTTGACTCTGTTGTGGAGCGTATGCAACAGATTTGGGACCAGGTAGTGGAGAGGTTGTCCCTCTCTCAGGAGAGGGCCCAGCGGTTTGCTAACCGGCATAGGACTGATGGTCCTCGGTTTAAAGTGGGGGACTTGGTCTGGTTGTCCTCAAAGAATATTCCTATGAGAGTAGCATCTCCTAAATTTAAGCCTAGGTTCATTGGACCTTATAAGATCATGGAGATTATTAATCCTGTTTCTTTTCGTTTGCTTCTTCCAGGGACATTTAAGATCCATAACGTGTTCCACAAGTCCTTGTTGAAGAGGTTTGTTGAGCCAGTGGTTCCTGCTGCTGTGCCTCCTGACCCTGTTTTGGTTGAGGGCAATCTGGAGTATGTGGTTGAGAAAATATTAGATTCTCGTTTTTCTAGACGGAAACTCCAGTATTTGGTTAAATGGAGAGGTTATGGTCAGGAAGACAATTCTTGGGTGTTTGCTTCGGACATCCATGCTAGGAGACTTATCCGTGCGTAACATAGAACTCATCCTGACTGACCTGGTTGCTCAAATGAGGGTTTGGTGACCCCTCCTCAAGGGGGGGGGGTACTGTTGTGAATGGGTTTGAGATGAGTTCTGAGCAGAGGCTCCCCCTGGTGGTTACAAGCGGTGCTAGTCTGTCCAGTGAAGATTGTGAGGACTGGGAATCAGGTGTTACTGATTGGTCTTATATAAGGGAGTCACCTTCCCATCAGGGTTGCCGGTGATCAATTGTTCTGGCCTGTATCCTTTATTCCTGTTTCCCTTGTAGCCTGCTGTGTCGTGTCTGCATCTCCTGCTAACAGATAAGACATTTTCTTCTTTTATGTTTGTGCTATATTTTTGCATTTTGTCCTGCACTTCTGTGGGGGCCTTCAGGGTCCCCTCCGGGGGCTTCTGCCCTCTCAGTTTTGTTCAGCCACTGATGTTTGTACTTTTGCTTTTTCCATTTTTTTCAGTGGCTGCTGTTTTGATTTTGTTACACCAGAGAACTAATTTACGTGGAAGAGGTCGTGTGATCTCAGGTGTTTTTGAAATTAGTAGAGTTGGTGCCTTTCAGGGTTTTCTGGGATTGCAGTAAGTACCCTTCCTATCCTTTTCTATTTAGTTAGTTTGGGCCCCAGCGTTTGCTCATACTATTTTCTTTCTGTGTCAGTATTTCATCTTGTCTAACCGCCATTACATGTTTGGGGGCTTTCTATTATCTTTGGGGTTCTGCTCCGGGCAGATAGCTTTCCTATTTCTATCTTTAGGTGTAGTTAGTTTCTCAGGCTGTGACGAGGCGTCTAGGACCAACGTAGGAACGCTCCACGGCTGCCTCTAGTTGTGGTGGTTAGTCAGGGTACTGCAATCTCATAGATTCCAACTGCTCTGGTGTATTGCCTTTTTTACCTGCACTCCTCAGCTACCGAAACATAACAGTTCTGCCATTATTCTGCTAGGTTCCCCAGCCAAGTTATGATAATTATAAGTTTTGTTAGCAAACTCTGGGAAAAAGGGAGGGTGGTGGTAACTCAACCCCCTTTAGTGATGTCATAGCCCACACCAAGACCCTCCATGCATTTTGATGTATCGCCCATCCCCCGCCAGCATGGTTAGCCTGGAATGAACTAAGCCACATGTGTGTTTCTGTTTTTAAAAATCTTTATTTAGTAATTGCTTTGTACATATTGTAATTGTCTCATATTTTAAAATATTTTATACCTTCTGTAAACACTGCCTACCTTTTTGGAGTAAAATATAAAATTACTAGTTCGTCTCTATGCTCTATAATGAATTTGCACGTGCCTGAAGTGAATTACGCTACTAATTTGGGTTGGCTTTGGACCCCCTTTATTAATTTAGAAATATTAATAGAGAAATCGGAGCTGGTGGCAGCGAAGTGTGCTTTGGGCTGGTGGTCAATGTTGGCAGTGACTGAACGGGTTTTATAAGCTCTTGCCTGGCTGCGGCTAGGACTAGTTATAATTCCCTCGCTGCAGCGTGCGTAATAGCCAGTCCACATTGAAGCGGCCCGTCCGGTGACTAATTATCCTAGGTGCAGTTCCCAGACCTGAGGGTAAGGGGGTGCCGGAGAGCTACGAGTTCCAAAGCGAAACTAGAAAGTGGGATATACATAAATCCCTTCAGTTTGTGACATATTATTGGCAGCAGTGGGACAACTAAAATAAGCCCCTGTGGTAAATTGATAGGTCAAGACTAGCTTGCTGTTTTCATCACATTGTTAGCAATGGTGGGATAACTAAGATAAGCTCCCTGCGCATGTGATAGCCGTGTGCGGGCAAAGGTCACCTCCCTTATTGTGACACATGGCAGAGTATACAGGACAGGACAGGGGTGTGAGGGGAGGACACAGCAGAGTATACAGGACAACTGGGGTGTGAAGGGAGAACACGGCGGTGTATAAAGGACAGAACCAGACTGTGAGGGGAGGACCCGGTGGAGTATACAAGATAGGACCGAGGTTTTAAGGGAAGACTGGTGAAGTAAACCGGCGAGGAGCAGGGGTGTGTGTAGAAGACACGGCGTAGTATACAGGAGAGAACCTGGTGTGTGATGGGAAGACATGGCAGAGTATACAGGACAGGCCTGGGGTGTGAGGGGAATACTGGCGGAATATACAGGACAGGAACAGGGTGTAAGGGAAGCTACGGCGGAGTATACAGAAGAGAACCAGGGGTGTGATGGGAAGACCAGCGGAGTATACAGGACATGACTGATGATGTGAGGGGAAGATACGGCAGAGTATACAGGACAGAACCGGTGTGTGAGGGGAAGACACGGCAGCTTGAACAGGAGAGGACCAAGGGTGTAAGGGGAAGACATGAGGGAGTATACAGGACAGGACCAGGGTGTGAGGGGAAGACGGAGGATTGTACAGGAGACGACCGAGGGTGTGAGGGGAAGACACGGCAGAGTATACAGCAGAGGAACGAGGTGTGAGGGGTAGACCAGCTGAGTATACAGGACAAGACTGGGGTGTGAGGGGAAGATGCAGTGGAGTGTACAAGAGAGGACCAGGGGTGTGATGGGAAGACCAGCGGAGTGTACAGGACATGGTGTAAGGGGAAGATACGGCGGACTATATGGGACAGGATCGGGGTGTGAGGTATAGACAGCGGCTTGCATAGGAGAGGACCGAGGGTGTGATGGGAAGACATGGCGGAGTATACAGGACAGTACCGGTGTTGTGAACGTGTTGGAGACGACTTCGGAGCTGAAGCTCCCTCTGGTGGTTGCTGAGGGTATTGAACCTATGTTGAACAGCAAAAATCCACCACCTGCAACTGACGATTGGTTATCAGTTGGTACGGACTGGCCTGATATAAGTGAGCTGACCTCCCATGGTCCTTGCCGGTGATCAATTGTTCTTCCTGGTCTAGGTTGGAATTCAGCTTGCTTTTCTGCTGTCTCCTGCTTGCATTCAGATAAGTCAATTTCAGTTTTTTTTACTGTGGTTTGAATTTCGTTGTTTTTTGCTGCATTGCTTTTTTAGTTCAGCCGGGTCCCCCTTGGGGGGCTTGGGCTGGTCTCCGTTCTCTGTTTGTATTTGTTCATTTGCTCAGTTCTTGTGATATTTTACTGCTGAGTAGCTACTTGTCCACACCAGAGATCTGATATAAGTGGTCAAGACCTTGTGGTCTCAGTATTTTTGGATTCAGAAGTGTTGGAGTTTTTCCTAGGGTTTTTCTGGGTTGCAGACAGTATTCTCTCCTGTGCTGTCCTATCTAGACAGTTTAGGGCACCAGCGTTTGCTCAATCTATTTTCTGTCTGTGTTCGTGTATTCATCTTGTCTAACCGCCATTATATGTTTGGGGGCTTCCTTTTCTTTTGGGGCTATACTCCGGGGCAGTTAGCTTTCCTCTTTCCATCTTCAGGGATAGCTATCTGTTGTGAATGGGTTTGAGATGAGTTCTGAGCAGAGGCTCCCTCTGGTGGTTACAAGCGGTACTAGTGAAGATTGTGAGGACTGGGAATCAGGTGTTACTGACTGGTCTTATATAAGAGAGTCATTTTCCCATCAGGGTTGCCGGTGATCAATTGTTCTGGTCTGAATCCTTCATTCCAGTTTCCCTTGTAGCCTGCTGTGTCGTGTCTGCATCTCCTGCTACCAGATAAGAATTTTTCTTCTTTTGTGTTGTTGCTATATTTTTGCATTTTGTCCTGCACTTCTTTGGGGGCCTTCTGGGTCCCCTCCGGGGGCTTCTCCCTTCTCAGTTTAGTTCAGCCACTGAGTTTTGTTCTTTTGCTTTTTCCAGTTTTTTCAGTGGCTGCTGTTTTGATTTTGTTACACCAGAGAGCTAATTTAGGTGGTAGAGGTCGTGTGATCTCAGGTGATTTTGAAATTAGTAGAGTTGGTGTTTTTCAGGGTTTTCTGGGATTGCAGTAAGTACCCTTCCTGTCCTTTTCTATTTAGATAGTTTGGGCCCCAGCGTTTGCTCATTCTATTTTCTTTCTGTGTCAGTATTTCCTCTTGTCTAACCGCCATTACATGTTTGGGGGCTTTCTATTATCTTTGGGGTTCTGTTCCGGGGCAGATAGCTTTCCTATTTCTATCTTTAGGTGTAGTTAGTTTCTCAGGCTGTGACGAGGCGTCTAGGACCAACGTAGGAACGCTCCACGGCTGCCTCTAGTTGTGGTGGTTAGTCAGGGTACTGCAATCCCATAGATTCCAACTGCTCTGGTGTATTGCCTTTTTTACCTGCACTCCTCAGCTACCGAAACATAACAGTATCACCGGCCAAAAAATTGAAAATTGTATGGTACTCACAGAAGGGAAAAAATATTGTGATAGAAAAAAGGTTGTCAGAGTTGTCAGAGATATTTTTCTGTTTGTTGCATTTTTTTTTTTTTTCCCTCTGTATCTCTGGGTGCTGGGGAGGATCTTTTCTCCAAATGGAGTTTGCACAGTTGTCTGGCCGTGTGGATCAGCTTGCCACTGAGGTTCGGAGTATTGCTATCTATCTTGCTGGGTTGCCTGTTGTGGAACCTAGGATCCCCATGCCAGATTTGTTTTTAGGGGATCGAGCTAAGTTTCAGAATTTCAAAAATAATTGTAAATTGTTTTTTGCCTTAAAATCTAAGTCCTCAGGAAACGCAGCGCAGCAGGTTCAAATTATCATCTCTCTCCTGCGCGGCGATCCTCAGGATTGGGCTTTTTCCCTGATACCTGGGGATCCTGTTTTGAGTGATGTTGATGCGTTTTTTCAGGCTTTGGGGTTATTGTACGATGAGCCTAATGTCACTGATCAAGCTGAAAAAGCCTTGTTGGCATTAAATCAGGGGTTTGATGACGCTGAGTTATACTGTCAGAGATTCCGTAGGTGGGCAGTCCTGACCAAATGGAATGACGACGCTTTGGCGGCCCTTTTCCGGAAGGGTCTGTCGGATAATGTAAAGGATGTTATGGTGGGATTCCCTGTCCCCTCTGGTCTCAATGATTCTATGTCATTAGCGATTCAAATTGACAGACGTTTGCGTGAGCGGAGAAGTATGCGTGGAGTGGTGTTGCCTTGTGAGCCAGCTTCTGAGCCCATGCAGTGTGATGGAGTGGTGTCTGGGGCACAGCGTCATGAGTTTCGAAAGCGCAATAGGTTATGTTTCTACTGTGGTGATGCCTCTCATGCTATTTCAGTCTGCCCTAAGCGGGGAAGACGTTTTGCACGCTCAGTTGTCTTGGGTAGTGTTCAGACTAAGTTTTTATTAACTGTCACTCTGATATGCTCTCTGTCCTCATTTTCTGCTCAGGCTTTCGTTGATTCTGGAGCAGCTATTAACCTGATGGATTATGATTTTGCTAAACGTTGTGGGTTTCCCTTGATACCCCTACAGAAGTCTATTCCCCTACTGGGGATCGATTCTACCCCTTTGGCTGAGAATAAACCCCAGTTTTCTACTCAGGTGATAATGAGGGTTGAACCTGATCACCAGGAGTGCTGCAAATTTTTGGTTCTATATAATCTGCATGACATTATCGTGCTGGGTTTCCCTTGGTTACAGTCTCATAATCCTGTTTTGGATTGGAAATCTGTGTCTGTAACCAGTTGGGGCTGCCAATGTGTTAATACCAACACTCCTGTTTTTTCTGCCTCCCCCAAGCTCAGGATGTTCCTGACTTTTTGTTTGATTTTTCTGATGTGTTTAGCGAAAGTAAATCTGCATCCTTACCTCCCCATAGGAGCTATGACTGCGCTATTGAATTAGTGCCGGGTAGTAAATTCCCTAAAGGTCGCCTTTTTAACTTGTCTGTACCTGAACATGACGCTATGCGGTCTTATATCAAGGAATCATTGGAGAAGGGTCATATCAGACCATCCTCTTCACCCGTAGGTGCCGGTTTTTTCTTTGTGGCCAAAAAAGATGGTTCATTAAGGCCGTGTATTGATTATCGTCTCTTGAACAATATTACTGTGAAATATCAATACCCGTTACCCTTGATTTCTGACCTGTTTTCCAGGGTGAAAAACGCTACTTGGTTTACCAAGCTTGACCTCAGGGGGGCGTATAACCTTATTCGCATTAAGCACGGGGATGAATGGAAGACGGCATTCAATACCCCTGAAGGGCATTTTGAGTACCTAGTGATGCCCTTTGGGCTCACTTAATGCCCCTTCCGTCTTCCAGTCCTTCATGAATGACATTTTCAGGGATTTTGTGGACAAATTTCTGATTGTTTATTTGGATGATATCTTGATTTTTTCTAATGACTGGGACTCTCATGTGAAACATGTTCGGACTGTGTTCCAGATTTTAAGGGATAATGCTCTGTATGTGAAGGGATCAAAGTGTCTTTTTGGCGTACAGAAGATCTCATTTCTGGGATTCATTTTGTCCCCATCTGTTATTGAAATGGACCCGGTCAAGGTTCAGGCCATCTGTGATTGGGTCCAACCTACTTCATTAAAGGCTCTTCAGAGATTTTTGGGTTTTGCCAATTTTTATCGTAAATTTATTGGTAATTTCTCGGTTATTGTTAAACCATTAACTGATTTGACCAGAAAGGGTTCTGATGTGGTGAATTGGCCTCCTGAGGCAGTCTCTGCATTTCAGGAACTTAAGCAGAGATTCACTTCTGCTCCTGTTCTACGGCAGCCTGATGTTTCTCTGCCATTTCAGGTGGAGGTTGATGCCTCTGAAATTGGGGCAGGTGCCGTTTTGTCCCAAAAAGATCCAGAGACCTCTAAAAGTAACCCTTGTGCCTTTTTCTCTCGAAAATTTTCTCCTACTGAACGTAATTATGACGTGGGTAATCGGGAGTTATTGGCCATGAAGTGGGCTTTTGAAGAGTGGAGACATTGGCTGGAGGGAGCCAAACATCAGGTGGTGGTCCTTACGGACCATAAGAATCTGGTCTATCTGGAATCTGCCAAGCGACTCAATCCTAGACAGGCCAGGTGGGCCTTGTTTTTCACACGTTTTAATTTTGTGGTTTCCTTTCTTCCTGGCACTAAGAATGTTAAGGCGGATGCCCTCTCGAGGAGTTTCCTTGCGGACTCTCCTGAGTTATCTGATCCTTCTGTTATTTTGAAAGAGGGTGTAGTTCATTCCGCCATCTCGCCCAATTTGAGACTTGCTCTGGAGGGGTGTCAGGAGGATAGGCCCGAGCGCTGCCCTGTTGGAAAATTGTTTGTCCCGGACCAATGGAAAAAGAGTGTGATGTCTGAGATTCATTGTTCCGCATTGGCTGGGCATCCTGGAATTTTTGGTACCAGAGACTTGGTTAGTCGGTCCTTTTGGTGGCCTACCTTGTCTCGCGATGTCAGGGAATTTGTGCAGTCCTGCGGGACTTGCTCTCGCTCCAAGCCTTGCTCTCGCTCTAGTGGTTTGTTGATGCCATTGCCTGTGCCCAAGAGACCATGGACCCATATCTCTATGGATTTCATTTCCGATCTTCCTCTTTCTCAGAGAATGACCACCATCTGGGTAATTTGTGATAGGTTTTCCAAAATGATACATCTTGTGCCATTACCTAAGTTGCCTTCCTCCTCTGAATTGGTGCCGTTGTTTCTTCAGCACGTGGTTCGTTTACACGGCATTCCTGAGAACATTGTGTCTGACAGAGGAGTCCAGTTTGTTTCCAGATTTTGGAGGACTTTTTGTTCTAAACTGGGTGTTCAATTGTCTTTCTCCTCGGCATTTCATCCTCAGACCAATGGTCAAACTGAGAGAACAAACCAGACATTAGAGACTTATCTAAGATGCTTTGTGTCTGCTGATCAGGATGACTGGGTCTCTTTTTTGCCTTTGGCTGAGTTTGCTCTTAATAATAGGGCTAGCTCTGCCACTTTGATGTCTCCGTTTTTCTGTAATTCTGGTTTTCACCCTCGATTTTCTTCAGGACAGACGGAAGCTTCTGTCTGTCCAGGTGTTGACTCTGTTGTTGAGCGTATGCAACAGATTTGGGACCAGGTAGTGGAGAGGTTGTCCCTCTCTCAGGAGAAGGCCCAGCGGTTTGCTAACCGGCATAGGACTGATGGTCCTCGGTTTAAAGTGGGGGACTTGGTCTGGTTGTCCTCAAAGAATATTCCTATGAGAGTAGCATCTCCTAAATTTAAGCCTAGGTTCATTGGACCTTATAAGATCATGGAGATTATTAATCCTGTTTCTTTTCGTTTGCTTCTTCCAGGGACATTTAACATCCATAACGTGTTCCACAAGTCCTTGTTGAAGAGGTTTGTTGAGCCAGTGGTTCCTGCTACTGTGCCTCCTGACCCTGTTTTGGTTGAGGGCAATCTGGAGTATGTGGTTGAGAAAATATTGGATTCTCGTTTTTCTAGACGAAGACTCCAGTATTTGGTTAAATGGAGAGGTTATGGTCAGGAAGACAATTCTTGGGTGTTTGCTTCGGACATCCATGCTAGGAGACTTATCCGTGCGTATCATAGAACTCATCCTGACCGACCTGGTTGCTCAAATGAGGGTTCGGTGACCCCTCCTCAAGGGGGGGGTACTGTTGTGAATGGGTTTGAGATGAGTTCTGAGCAGAGGCTCCCTCTGGTGGTTACAAGCGGTACTAGTGAAGATTGTGAGGACTGGGAATCAGGTGTTACTGACTGGTCTTATATAAGGGAGTCATTTTCCCATCAGGGTTGCCGGTGATCAATTGTTCTGGTCTGAATCCTTCATTCCAGTTTCCCTTGTAGCCTGCTGTGTCGTGTCTGCATCTCCTGCTACCAGATAAGAATTTTTCTTCTTTTGTGTTGTTGCTATATTTTTGCATTTTGTCCTGCACTTCTTTGGGGGCCTTCTGGGTCCCCTCCTGGGGCTTCTCCCCTTTTCAGTTTAGTTCAGCCACTGAGTTTTGTTCTTTTGCTTTTTCCAGTTTTTTCAGTGGCTGCTGTTTTGATTTTGTTACACCAGAGAGCTAATTTAGGTGGTAGAGGTCGTGTGATCTCAGGTGATTTTGAAATTAGTAGAGTTGGTGTTTTTCAGGGTTTTCTGGGATTGCAGTAAGTACCCTTCCTGTCCTTTTCTATTTAGATAGTTTGGGCCCCAGCGTTTGCTCATTACTATTTTCTTTCTGTGTCAGTATTTCCTCTTGTCTAACCGCCATTACATGTTTGGGGGCTTTCTATTATCTTTGGGGTTCTGTTCCGGGGCAGATAGCTTTCCTATTTCTATCTTTAGGTGTAGTTAGTTTCTCAGGCTGTGACGAGGCGTCTAGGACCAACGTAGGAACGCTCCACGGCTGCCTCTAGTTGTGGTGGTTAGTCAGGGTACTGCAATCCCATAGATTCCAACTGCTCTGGTGTATTGCCTTTTTTACCTGCACTCCTCAGCTACCGAAACATAACAGCTATCTCTCCGGCTGTGACGAGGCGTCTAGGGCACCGTAGGAACGTCCCACGGCTGCTTCTAGTTGTGCGGTTAGTTTAGGGGTCTGCAACCTATTAGTTTCCAACCTCTCTGGTGTTTGGCTGCCTATGCGGTTTTTTGCTCCTGCCTCCTCAGCTACCAAAACATAACAGAATCACCGGCCATACTGAAATTATATGGTACTCAACAGAAGGGGAAAAAAAAATAGTATGAAAAGAAAAGTTGTCAGAGTTGTCAGAAAATTTTTTTTTTTCCCTTTTTTCTCTGGGGGCTGAGGAGGAAATTTTTCCCCAATGGAGGTCAAGCATTTGTCCGATCGTGTGGAGCAGCTTGCTGCTGATGTTCGGAGTATTGCTACCTATCTCGCTAGGTTGCCGGTTGTGGAACCTAGGATCCCTATGCCAGATTTATTTTTGGGGGATCGGTCTAAATTGTTGAATTTTAAAAATAACTGTAAGTTATATTTTGCCTTGAAGCCTAAGTCCTCGGGGAATGCAGCGCAGCAGGTTCAAATTGTCATCTCCCTGTTGCGCGGCGACCCTCAGGATTGGGCCTTTTCCCTGACACCTGGGGATCCTGTTTTGAATGATGTTGATGTGTTTTTTCAGGCTCTGGGGTTGTTGTACGATGAACCTAATGTTACTGATCAAGCTGAAAAAACCTTGTTGGCACTGAATCAGGGTCAAGAAGCAGCAGAGCTGTATTGTCAGAAATTCAGAAAGTGGGCAATCCTTACTAAATGGAATGATGATGCTCTGGCAGCTCTTTTTCGGAAGGGTCTGGCAGAGACTGTAAAGGATGTTATGGTGGGATTCCCTGTCCCCTCTGGTCTCAATGACTATGTCATTAGCTATTCGAGTTGACAGACGTTTGCGCGAGCATAGAAATATGCGTGAGATTGTGATGCCTTGCGGGCCAGCCCCTGAGCCCATGCAGTGTGATGGAGTGATTTCTGGGGTACAGCGTCATGAGTTTCGAAAGCGTAATAAGTTGTGCTACTATTGTGGTGACGCTTCTCATGCTATTTCCGTCTGCCCCAAGCGGGGAAGACATTTTGCGCGCTCAGTTATTTTGGGTAGTGTTCAGACTAAATTTCTGTTGACTATTACCTTGATTTGCTCCATGTCCACATTTTCAGCGTAGGCTTTTGTTGATTCAGGAGCAGCTATAAACCTGATGGATTTTGATTTTGCCAAACGTTGTGGTTTTCCTTTGATACCCCTGCGGAAGTCTATTCCTTTGCTGGGCATTGATTCTACCCCTTTGGCGGAGAATAAACCACAGTTTTCTACCCAGGTGATAATGCGGGTTGACCCGGACCACCAAGAGAATTGCAAATTTTTGGTGTTACATAATTTACATAACATTATTGTACTGGGTTTTACTTGATTACAGACTCATAATCCTGTTTTGGATTGGAAATCTGTGTCTGTGACCAGTTGTGGTTGTCAATGTGTTCGTACTGACACTACTGTTTTTTCTGCCTCTCCCCAGTCTCAAGATGTCCCTGACTATTTGACTGATTTTTCTCATGTGTTTAGTGAGAGTAAGTCTGCATCCTTACCTCCTCATAGGAGTTATGATTGCACTATTGACTTAGTACCCGGTTGTAAATTTCCCAAGGGTCGGCTCTTTAATTTATCTGTACCTGAGCATGATGCTATGCGATTTTATATCAAAGAGTCTTTAGAGAAGGGTCATATCAGACCATCCTCTTCACCCTTGGGCGCCGGCTTTTTCTTTGTGGCCAAGAAAGATGGCTCATTGAGGCCGTGTATTGACTATCGTTTCCTGAATAAGATCACTATTAAATATCAATATCCGTTACCCTTGATTTCTGACCTATTTTCCAGAGTGAAAGGTGCTAGTTGGTTTACCAAGCTTGACCACAGGGGGGCGTATAATCTTGTTCGCATCAAGCACGGAGATGAATAGAAGACGGCGTTTAATACCCCAGAGGGGCATTTTGAGTACCTAGTGATGCCTTTTGGGCTCACTAAGGCCCCTTCCGTCTTCCAATCCTTTATGAACTATATTTTCCGGGATTTCGTGGATAAATTTCCGTTCGTTTATTTGGATGATATCTTGATTTTTTCCAATGACTGGGATTCTCATGTGGAACATGTTCGGACTGTATTCCGGATTTTGAGAGAAAATGCATTGTATGTGAAAGGATCAAAATGTCTTTTGCGTACAGAAGGTTTCATTTCTGGGATTCATTTTGTCTCCGTCTGTTATTGAAATGGACCCGGTCAAAGTTCAGGCCATTTGTGATTGGGTTCAGCCCACTACATTGCAGGCTCTTCAGAGATTTTTGGGTTTTGCTAATTTTTATCGTAAATTTATAGGTAACTTCTCTACTATTGTGAAACCACTGACTGATTTGACCAAAAAGGGTTCTGATGTGGTGAATTGGTCTCCTGAGGCAGTTTCTGCGTTTCAGGAGCTTAAGCGGAGATTCACATCTGCTCCTGTTCTACAGCAACCTGATGTTTCTCTGCCTTTTCAGGTGGAGGTTGATGCTTCTGAAAATGGTGCAGGAGCCGTTTTGTCCCAAAGGGATTCGGAGACTTCTAAGAGTAACCCTTGTGCCTTTTTCTCTCCAAAATGTTCCCCAGCGGAATGTAATTATGATGTGGGAAATCGGGAGTTATTGGCTATGAAGTGGGCCTTTGAAGAGTGGAGACATTGACTGGAAGGAGCCAAACATCAGGTGGTCCTCACTGATCACAAGAACCTAGTTTATCTTGAATCGGCCAAGCGACTTAATCCTAGACAGGCCAGGTGGGCCTTGTTTTTCACACGTTTTAATTTTGTGGTCTCTTTTCTCCAGGGCACTAAAAATGTTAAGGCGGATGCCCTCTCGAGGAGTTTCTTTCCGGATTCTCCTGAGGTAACTGAGCCCGCTGTTATTCTGAAGGAGGGTGTGGTTCTTTCCGCTATCTCGCCCAATTTGAGACTGGCCCTGGAGCAATTTCAGGAGGATAAACCTGAACTCTGCCCTGTTGGGAAATTGTTTGTCCCAGACCAGTGGAGTAAGTATGTGATGTCTGAGATTCATTGCTCACGTTGGCTGGCCATCCTGGTATTTTTGGTACCAGAGATTTGGTGAGTCGGTCCTTTTGGTGGCCCACTTTGTCTCGTGACGTCAGGGACTTTGTGCAGTCCTGTGGAACTTGTTCTCTGTCCAAACCTTGCTCTCGCTCTAGTGGTTTGTTAATGCCATTGCCTGTGCCCAAGAGGCCATGGACCCATATCTCTATGGATTTTATTTCCGACCTCCCTGTCTCTCAGAGAATGACCGATATTTGGGTGATCTGTGATAGGTTTTCCAAGATGATACATCTTGTGCCACTACCTAAGTTGCCATCCTCCTCCGAGTTGGTGCCCCTATTTTTTCAACAGGTGATTCGGTTGCACGGCATTCCAGAAAACATTGTGTCTGACAGAGGAGTCCAGTTTGTTTCCAGATTTTGGAGGACATTTTGTTCCAAACTGGGAGTTCAGCTGTTTTTTCCTCTGCGTTCCACTCTCATACCAATGGACAAACTGAGAGAACAAACCAGACCTTGGCGACTTATTTGAGATGTTTTGTGTCTGCTGATCAAGATGACTGGGTCTCTTTTTTGCCTTTGGCTGAGTTTACTTTGAATAATAGGGCTAGTTCTGCCACCTTGATGTCTCCATTTTTCTGCAATTTTGGGTTTCATCCTCGATTTTGTTCATTGCAGGTGGAGGTTTCTGTCTGTCCTGGTGTTGACTCTATTGTGGAGAGAAAGCAGCAGATTTGGGATCAAGTAGAGGATAAGTTGTCTCTCTCTCAGGAGAAGGCCTAGAGGTTTGCCAACCGGCATAGGACAGATGGTCCTCGGTTTAAAGTGGGTGACTTGGTTTGGTTATCCTCAAAAAATATCATGAGGGTCGCGTCTCCAAAATTTAAGCCAAGGTTCATTGGACCTTATAAGATCATGGAAATTCTTAATCCCGTTTACTTCCGTTTGCTTCTTCCAGGAACATTCAAGATTCACAACGTATTCCACAAATCTTTATTGAAGAGGTTTGTAGAGCCAGTGGTTCCTATGGCTACGCCTCCTGATCCTGTTTTGGTTGAGGGCAATTTGGAGTATGTAGTTGAGAAGATATTGGATTCTCGTTTGGCCAGGCGGAGACTCCAGTACTTGGTGAAGTGGAAAGGCTATGGTCAGGAGGACGATTCTTGGGTGTTTGCTTCTGACATTCATGCTGAGTGACTGGTCCGTGCCTATCACCGAGCTCATCCTGATCAGCCTGGGTGCACACGTGAGGGTTCGGTGACCCCTTCTCAAGGGGGGGGTACTGTTGTGAACGTGTTGGAGACGACTTTGGAGCTGAAGCTCCCTCTGGTGGTTGCTGAGGGTATTGAACCTATGTTGAACAGCAAAAATCCACCACCTGCAACTGACGATTGGTTATCAGGTGGTATGGACTGGCCTGATATAAGTGAGCTGACCTCCCATGGTCCTTGCCGGTGATCAATTGTTCTTCCTGGTCTAGGTTGGAATTCAGCTTGCTTTTCTGCTGTCTCCTGCTTGCATTCAGATAAGTCACTTTCAGTTTTTTTTACTGTGGTTTGAATTTCGTTGTTTTTTGCTGCATTGCTTCTTTAGTTCAGCCGGGTCCCCCTTGGGGGGCTTGGGCTGGTCTCCGTTCTCTGTTTGTATTTGTTCATTTGCTCAGTTCTTGTGATATTTTACTGCTGGGTAGCTACTTGTCCACACCAGAGATCTGATATAAGTGGTCGGGACCGTGTGGTCTCAGTATTTTTGGATTCAGAAGTGTTGGAGTTTTTCCTAGGGTTTTTCTGGGTTGCAGACAGTATTCTCTCCTGTGCTGTCCTATCTAGACAGTTTTGGGCACCAGCGTTTGCTCAATCTATTTTCTGTCTGTGTTCATGTTTTCATCTTGTCTAACCGCCATTATATGTTTGGGGGCTTCCTTTTCTTTTGGGGCTATACTCTGGGGCAGTTAGCTTTCCTCTTTCCATCTTCAGGGAAAGCTATCTCTCCGGCTGTGACGAGGCGTCTAGGGCACCATAGGAACGTCCCACGGCTGCTTCTAGTTCTGCAGTTAGTTTAGGGGTCTGCAACCTATTAGTTTCCAACCTCTCTGGTGTTTGGCTGCCTATGCGGTTTTTTGCTCCTGCCTCCTCAGCTACCAAAACATAACAGACCGGGGTGTGAGGGAAAGATGGCGAATTGAACAGGAGAGGACCGAGGGTGTGAGGGGAAGACATGGTGGAGTATACAGGAAGGGGTGTGAAGGAATGACATGGCGGAGTATACAGGAGAGGACTGGGAGTGTTAGGGGAGGACACGGCGAAGTATACTGGACAGGACCAGGGTGTGAGGGGAGGACACGTCAAAGTATACAGGACAGAAGTGGAGGTATGAGGGGAATACATGGCGGAGTATACTGGACAGGAATAGGGTGTGAGGAGAGGACACGGCGGAGTATACAGGACAGGACTGGGGTGTGAGGGGAGGACATGGCGGCGTATACAAGAGAAGACCGAGGTTTTAAGGGAAGACTGGTGAAGCATGCAGGAGAGGATCGGGGGGTGTAGAAGACAGCGGAGTATACAGGAGAGGATTGGGGGTGTGAGGGGACGACTTGGCAGAGTGTACAGGATAGGATCGGGATGTGAGGGAAGACGGGCGGAGTATGCAGGACAGGACCGGTATCATGGTAACTCCTATCGTTTCTGTTCCAGTTAGGAACCTGCAGCTCTCTGGTGACCCCCTTACCCTCAGGTCAGTCAGGGAACTGCACCTAGGATAAGTAGTCGCCGGAATGGCTGCCTTGTCACGTCCTGACTATCAGGCACTCTGCAGTGAGGGCAGTACGTATATCACCAGTTCCATGCCGGGAATACACACATAAACCTCTGATCCCTCACTCCCAGGGTTACCCAATAACACTGGGATGCTATGGTGCCACCAGTTCCTCGTTTGAAACAAGCAAGATCCGTTACCAAAGCCTATATCGGGTCAGGAAAGATGTTCTTTCTGTGTTATCCAGTGGATAGAAGAATATTCAGAATTAGAGAGTCAGTGGTTGATTCCTTTTAATGGCTAATTTAAAAGATGGTAACAAATTGCAAGCTTTCGAAACTACTGAATATTCTTATATCGGGTCAGAAACCAACCTAAGGTAGCGGGAATTTCCGTGGAGTACGAATCGGTTCAATCATAGGGCAAAAGAAAGAAACTTGTAAACTTATAAGTTTACTCCAAAAATATCGGCAGTGTTTACAAAAAATATAAAATATATTACAAAAGAGACCAAATACAATATGTACAATTAGAAAATAAAAGGGATGGACATATGAAACTAACTCTATCTCAGTCACAGGTATGACGTGACGATAAATGGGAGGAGAGTAGTGTTGAGCATTCCGATACCGCAAGTATCGGGTATCGGCCGATATTCGCTGTATCGGAATTCCGATACTTAGTTCCGATATTTTTCCTATATCGTATACCGGAATCGGAAGTTCCCATAATTCTTTGA
>JARQOD010005987.1:0-45189 GCA_033576555.1 Oophaga sylvatica | reverse complement strand
AGTTTATCTGCAGCCACTGTTATTTGCTCATTTGCTTTTTCCTGATTTTTCAGCAGCTGCGGCTTGGTTTTTGTTCACACTGAGAGCTGATTTAGTGGGTGGCGAGATCGTGTGATCTCAGTATTTTTGTAATCAGAATTGTTGGATTTTTGTAGGGTTTTCTGGGTTGCAGAAAGTAATCTCTCCTGTCCTATCCTATTTAGTCAGCTTTTGGCCCCAGCGTTTGCTCAGTCTATTTTCTGCCTATGTTTGTATTTTCATCTTGTCTAACCGCCATTATATGTTTGGTGGCTTCCTATTTTCTTTGGGGATCTGCTCCGGGGCAGATAGCTTTCATCTTTCTGCCTTTAGGTGTAGTTATCTCTCAGGCTGTGACGAGGCGTCTAGGATCAATGTAGGAACGCTCCACGGCTACCTCTAGTTGTGTCGTTAGTTTAGGAATCTGCAACCCATCAGTTACCAACATCTCAGGTGTTCGGCTACCCTGCTGTTGTTCCTGTCCTCCTCAGCTACCGAAACATAACACAAGCCCTTTCCTTGTGTCCTTCACTCCCACCAAAAGTGAAGGATGCAGCAGGCCACACTTCAGATTACTCCATGGAGCTCTTTTCACATACCATGCCTGGGTTATTAAGTCAAATCCTGAATTCCCAGTCCAAGATGAATCTGACATGGAGTGCACTGATGCACAGCCACTGCTATATAATTCTGCTGGTACATTCAACCAGAGCACTACATTGCCCTGTAGTCTACTGAGCCAGAATGTGACCCTGATGAAACTCAGGTGCCCCTTCCTGCATACTATACCACCTTACACGGTGACACGGAGGAAGGTGCAGATGAAATTGAAGAGGAGGTGATGGATGACCCAGTTGTTTACCCGGATTGGCATCCAGTGGGGGAAGAGGGTGCCGCTGGAAATAGCTCAGAAGAGGAGGAGGATCCGCAGCAGGTATCGACATCGCAGCTGGGGTTATCTGGCAGGCCCGTAGCAGTACAAAAAGGTGTTAAAAAAAGAAAAAGAGTTGCAGGACAGTTTGGCCAGACGGTCAAATTAGCACAGCGTGCAAGCCCTGAAAATTTATACCATAGTTGGAAGAGTCCAGTGTTGCACTTTTTTGACCAAAATCCTATTGATGAGGCAAAGGTTATCTGTAAGAAGTGTGGAAGGACCTTTAGCCGAGGGAAAAATCTAAGAAACTTGAATACCAGTTGCATGCTTAGACATTTAATGAACATGCACTTGCAAGCGTGGACGGACTACAAAACCTACAAATCCCCCCAGGGCCGGCGTCAGCTCCTGGCGCACCCGGGCAAGTGCCGGTTCCCTGAGCAGGTGGGGGGTGACTCGTGGGCGACGGCACTGGCACAGGGACCCTCATAGTACAAAAAAGTGTCTCTGACGGTGGGAGGGCCCACTTGCCGTCAGACACACCAGCGTACTATGAGGGGTCCTGTGCCAGTGCCGTCACGTCTGTACACCCTCTGCCTAAACAGTCGAAGTGCAGAGAGCTGTAAGATGGTGACGCTGAGGAATCCAGAGTTGAGCAGTGCACAGCGAGGAGAGGTATTTCATTTTTTTAATGTTTGGAGCAACATATGGGGAGCATTATACACTGGAGAGTTATATATGGGGCCCAGCATACACTTGAGCATCATAGATAGGACCCATCATACACTGGAGCATTCTAAATGGGGGACATCAGACATTGGAGCAACATTTAAAGGGCCCATTATATATGGAGCATTCTAAATTGGGCCCATTATATATGGAGCATTATATTGGCCCATCAAACACTGGAGCATCATCCATGGGGCCCATCATATACTGGAGAATTCTAAATGGGGCAGATCATACACTGGAGCAGCATCCATGGGGCCCATCATATACTGGAGCATTCTAAATGGGGCAGATCAGACACTGGAGCAGCATCCATGGAGCCCATCAAATACTGGAGCATTCTAAAAGGGGGAAAACACACACTGAAGCAGCATTTACGGGGGACCATTATACAATGGATCATTACTAATGGGGCCCATTATATATGGAGCATGATTTTGGCCCATAAGACACTGGAGCATCATCCATGGGGCCCATCATATACTGGAGCATTCTAAATGGGGCAGATCAGACACAGGAGCAGCATCCTTTGGGCCCATCATATACTGGAACATTCTAAATGGGGGAAATCAGACACTGGAGCAGCATCCATGGGGCCCATCATATACTGGAGCATTCTAAATGGGGCAGATCAGACACTGGAATAACATCCATGGGGCCCATCATTTACCGGAACATTCTAAAAGGGGGAAAACAGACACTGGAGCAGCATTTACGGGGACCATTATACATTGGAGCATTATAAATGGGGCCCATTATATACTGAGCATTATTTTAGCCCATAAGACACTGGAGCATCATCCATGGGGCCCATCATATACTGGAGAATTCTAAATGGGGCAGATCAGACACTGGAGCAGCATCCATGGGGCCCATCATATACTAGAGCATTCTAAAAGGGTGAAAACAGATACTGGAGCAGCATTTACGGGGACCATTATACAATGGATCATTAATAATGGGGCCCATTATAAATTGAGCATGACTTTGGCCCATCAAACACTGGAGCATCATCCATGGGGCCCATCATATACTGGAGAATTCTAAATGGGGCAGATCATACACTGGAGCAGCATCCATGGGGCCCATCATATACTGGAGCATTCTAAATGGGGCAGATCAGACACTGGAGCAGCATCCATGGAGCCCATCAAATACTGGAGCATTCTAAAAGGGGGAAAACACACACTGGAGCAGCATTTACGGGGGACCATTATACAATGGATCATTACTAATGGGGCCCATTATATATGGAGCATGATTTTGGCCCATAAGACACTGGAGCATCATCCATGGGGCCCATCATATACTGGAGCATTCTAAATGGGGCAGATCAGACACAGGAGCAGCATCCTTTGGGCCCATCATATACTGGAACATTCTAAATGGGGGAAATCAGACACTGGAGCAGCATCCATGGGGCCCATCATATACTGGAGCATTCTAAATGGGGCAGATCAGACACTGGAATAACATCCATGGGGCCCATCATTTACCGGAACATTCTAAAAGGGGGAAAACAGACACTGGAGCAGCATTTACGGGGACCATTATACATTGGAGCATTATAAATGGGGCCCATTATATACTGAGCATTATTTTAGCCCATAAGACACTGGAGCATCATCCATGGGGCCCATCATATACTGGAGAATTCTAAATGGGGCAGATCAGACACTGGAGCAGCATCCATGGGGCCCATCATATACTAGAGCATTCTAAAAGGGTGAAAACAGATACTGGAGCAGCATTTACGGGGACCATTATACAATGGATCATTAATAATGGGGCCCATTATAAATTGAGCATGACTTTGGCCCATAAGACACTGAAGCATCATCCATGGAGCCCATCTTATTCTGGAGAATCATATGGGGTTCATTATTTATGGGGCATCATATAGGATATGGAGCGTCATATGGGGCACATATGGGGCCTATTCTGTATGGAGCATTATATGGAGCCCATTCTGTATGGAGCAATATATGGGGCCCATCACATACTGTATGGAGCTTTATATGCGACTCATTATACTGTATGGAGCAATATGTGGGGCTCATTGTACTCTATAGGGACCGTCCTATACTTTATGGCACATTATATGGGGACTATCCTATACTGGAGCAGTATGTGGAGTTCATCATATACTGTATGGAACATTATATGGGACCAATTGTGTATGGAGCAATATATGGGGCTCATTATTCTGTATGGCGCACTATGTGGTGGCTATAATACTGTATGGAGGAATATACTGTCCGGTTTTTGAGTTATTGCAGATTTTAACATAGATATCAGTCATGTCATGTAAGAAGTGAAGTATTTTTCATTGTACTATACCAATATTTCTGTGCCGTATCGGAGCATCATGAATTGTGTATGTGTTAAAGGGGCCCACTGACACTCTTTGGCCCGGGGCACACGGAAATTGGGAGCCAGCCCTACCCCCCCACAAGTTTAGCCAAATAACCACCAGTATTCAATGCGTAACTGTTATTATAAAGTTAATTAAGTTTACCAAGCTTAAGTAATAATAATTGATGTTGTTGGCATTGAAATGGGCACTGTAGGTGTGTTTACTGTCCTCCACTCCCTGCCGACTTTGCTTCCCAATTGACTTGCATTGGGTTTCGTGTTTCAGTCAGACCCTCGACTTTTCCCGATAGTCGGCCGATTTCATTCGACTCGACTTTTGCAAAACTCGACCCTAAAAAAGGCAAAGTCACTCATCTCTACCAACATAACCTTTTGTTTTTATTCATGTGAGGGAAAAACAATATGTGATCCGAGCCTTAGAAGGTGTAACCTATCCAAGGCAATGATCCGGTCAGATTGCTCGGCACCTTGCATTTGCTTCTTTTCTGTACTCTAATGCCCCAATATTTACAATTCTCCACCTATTTGCGAAAAATCTACTTTCACCGGAGAGAGGTCACTGCTCATGTTCTCACCACCTAAAAGAAAAATCTGTCCAGTACACCCACTCCTTATGGCTTCATGATTTTTCCTTTTCATTCTTTCTATATAATCGATTGCTCTACCCTGTATAATGTACTCGTTCTAACTACATGTTTCTTGCCATTAATTTACTGCCCTCTAAAGATCACGTCTAGCTAGCTGTATGTTGTATTTGTTGTGATTAATGAACTCTAATCTCTAATATCAAGAAGGAGGACACGTTGGGGACAGATGAGTTGCTTGATTAATAGCAGTGGAATCCATTCTGATAGCACATTGAGTGTCAAATATCATTGGTCATTAAGCGAGGATCAATGTAGCCATTAATATAGATGGGAAGGCAATTATATACAATAGCGAGCACTTCACAGTCTACTTAAACCAGTCATACACATCTTATGGTAGCAGCCTATTCACCTTCAAATTATTGTCAGAGCTCTCCAAATGTACGCTTAGTGCAATTGTGCCTTTTATTGTGAAAATAAATTGTGTTTTCCATTAGAAAAAGACTTTCGAAAGCCTATTTTTATTTTGCTTCGGGCTGGCATTTCCATTTGCTGGAGAACCAATCAGAAATCACTGGGATTCTAAAGGAGAGTGGTTTGTATGAAGGATTTTGATTGGGTCTTCTAAACCCAAATCCCCCAACCATGAAAAAAGCAATTATTATAGGACTGATAGTTTCATAAGAATATTGGTTTCTGGTACCCATGGGCACTTTATAAAGTAGACGTATGAAATGTGATATAAAGGTAATTGTTAGTAAGTTACTGTATATAATTTTCTATAAAGAAGTTAATGTGTTCTTACAATTTCATCAATATTTTGCCTTTTCGTTTAACTCCACTATGCGTTTGATTTAGTCCTTTGTTGCTGAGAATTAACTTTGTGATAATTTGTTAATTAATTCAACATTAATAATTTTCATTACATGATTCTTTATTTCTGTGGGTTTTATCTAATTTGGCACTTGCATAATGAATTTTATTAACTCAATTGTAAATATATTTAATAAAAGAAACTGTATAATTTACAAGTTGAAATGATTCACTGCTCAAATGCAAACCACAAGTTTAGAATTAGGCAATGCATCTTTTTTTTTTGTATTTTTTAAAATTTAAATGGACCCTAGATTTCTCTTGGAAGCAGGAGATCGACCCTCCTGGCATTCCTAAAATCAGGTTTCTACATTCAAAGGTTCATGCAATACTATACAGGGTACAGAGGTTTTCTGAAACTGGAAAACCATTTTGATATCAATTAAGAATAATTATTTATGAATAGTAGGCACTGATTAATAGACTGCTCGGTACTATAAAGGCCATTGACAATATA
Organism: Oophaga sylvatica; assembly: GCA_033576555.1. NCBI lineage: Eukaryota > Metazoa > Chordata > Amphibia > Anura > Dendrobatidae > Oophaga > Oophaga sylvatica. The sequence goes on along the minus strand of JARQOD010005987.1, from coordinate 39,275 downwards.
GGAGTCACCTATTTTACTTTCCCTCATGTAGTCACCTGCTCTTTCATAGTTTTCAGATGGTCCAGCATGCTGTATATGGCACAGTTTATTTGAACTTACCCTCTTAGCTTAATAGATAAGTCTTTTGGTGCGGTACCCTGTGGAGCATTTGAGACTATAGGTCATTGCACGGACAGCGCTGGTTATAGTGACTTCTTATTGCAGTGGGAAGGATGTACACATGGCCGCACAATACGGGGCCATCAGTGTACTGTTCTATAAGGATACATCTTTGCCTCATATTACCATGCAGATCTACCTTACATTATAGTGTGGGTGGGAAGCTTGGTCCTGTTACATAACATACAATACATGGCAAAGTTTGGCTATTATACACAATATAAGAAGGCACAGTACTTCTCCAAAATAATATGGCCTAAAAACAGCTTTATCTTCACATAGAATTAATATATTAGGGTCAATTTCTGCCCTTGTACATAACACAAGGCAGCAAAATGATATTCTGATCATTATATAAATGGGACTGCTCTCATCTGATACATACAGCCTTTCTTGATATATAGTAAAATGTGGTACAGCTCTGGCCTGGTACAGTGGGTATGGAAAGGATTCAGACCCTTTTAAATTTTTCACTCTTTGATTGATTGCAGCTAGAGTTGAGCGAAACAGGTCGGTCAGATTCATAAGTCGCCGACTTTCACTAAAGTCGAGTTTCGTCGAGCGAAACCTGACCATAGTGTGAAGTCGGCCACGCGGTTGTCGACCCGAGCGGCCATGTCGATTTTCCCATAATGCTTGCAGGCGCCTTTTTTCAACCAATGAGCAAGGACGTACACTGTGGGCAACGAGATGACATGGGCAGCGTCCACCTCCGTCTTAGAGAAGGGCATTGCACTGATTGGCTTGCTTTGGGAGGCGTCATAGTGGCTATAAAAGCCCTGACCGCCGACCGCCATTTTACTTCTGCCGATCTTAACTGTAGGAGAGGTTGCTGACACTGTTTATCAGTAGGGAGAGACTAAAGGGTATGCCACACTGAACAATATCGCTAACGGGATCGCTAAAAAACGTCACTATTTAGCGATCCCGTTAGCGATGTTGTTCAGTGCGGCAGCTGCCAGCGACGAGCTTCCTGCTGTGATCTCGCTTGTCGCTGGAATCGTTCCGGACCCTATTTTCTCGTCGGCGCTCCCGCTGGGTAAGTATATATCGCTAGTGTGGCACCTTTTCTTAGCGATTTAGCGGTACTTTTGTACCGCTAAAGTCGTTAAGAAGATCGCTAACGGCGATAGCGCCGTTAACTATATCGCTAAATGTGGCCGCACTTAGCGATATAGAAACAATCCTGCTAGCGATCGCATTAGTATGCGTCGTTATCGTGATCGCTAGCGGGATTGTTTAGTGTGGCAGTACTTTAGGGCTGGAAAGAGAAGTTCTTCTGTGCTTGTGCTGATAGCAATTGTGCTGTACAGTTAGTGTGCAGTGACAGGGGAGGATTTTCTTGCGTGCAGCAGTGCTGGTTATTAGGCTGCCTGCTAGTGACAGGGGAGGATTTTCTTGTGTGCAGCAGTGTTGGTTAAAGGCTGGCTACTAGCTGTATTGCTGTGTGTACACTGCTATGCAGACTGCTTTTTACACAGCACTAATACTTTTATTTTTTTCTGCAAAGTTACCGAGTGTTCATTTTTTCCCACACCCTATAGAGCTGTACGCTCCTCACACAATACGTGTACTGGTGATATCACAGACAAATACATGCTGACTATCTGTGTGTGACTCCGGAAATATATACGGAGATTTCAATTTTCCCTACACTATATACACCTGGTATCTTAAGATAAAGTACCCTTTTTTGATTTTTATATTCTGGTCTAATCCAAACTGAACCTAAGAGCGTCCGTCTGTGACTCCGGAAATATATATGGAGATTGAAATTTTCCCCTATACTATATACACCTGGTATCTTGTGACACAGTACCCTTTTTCAGCTTTTTACATTCTGGTCTAAACCATACTGAGCCTGAGAGCGTCTGTCTGTGATTCCGCAAATATATAAGGAGATTGAAATTTTCCCCTATACTATATACACCTGGTATCTTATGAAACAGTACCTTTTTTATGCCTTTTGTATTACGGTCAAATCCATACTGAGAGAGCGTCTGTCTGTGACTCCGCAAATATATACAGAGATTTACAATTTTCCCCTATACTATACACACATAGTATCTTGCAATACAGTACCCTTTTTCAGCTTTTTATATTCTGGTCTAATCCATACTGAACCTGAAAGCGTCTGTCTGTGACTCCGCAAATACATATATAGATTTACAATTTTCCCTTATACTATAAACACCTGGTGTCTTGTGTTACAGTACCCTTTTTTTGCTTTTTATATTCTGCTCTAATCCATACTGAGCCTGATAGCGTCTGTCTGTGACTCCGCAAATATATACGGAGATTGAAATTTTCCCCTATACTATAAACACCTGGTATCTTTGTGATACAGTACTTTATTTTGCTTTTTATATTCTGGTCTAATCCATACTGAGCCTGATAGCGTCTGTCTGTGACTCCGCAAATATATACGGAGATTTACAATTTTCCCCTATGCTATACACACATGTATCTTGCGATACAGTACCCTTTTTTTGCTTTTTTATATTCTGGTCTAATCCATACTGAGCCTGATAGGTCTGTCTGTGACTCCGCAAATATATACGGAGATTTACAATTTTCCCCTATACCATAAAAACCGGGTATCTTGTGATACAGTACCCTTTCTCTGCTTTTTATATTCTGGTCTAATCCATACTGAGCCTGAGAGCGTCTGGCTGTGACTCCGAAAATATATACGGAGATTGAAATTTTCCCCTATACTATATACATCTGGTATCTTGTGATACAGTACCCTTTTTCTGCTTTTTATATTCTAGTCTAATCCGTACTGAGCCTGAGAGAGTCTGTCTGTGACTACGCAAATATATACAGAGATTTAAATTTTCCCCTATACTATATACACCTGTTGTCTTGTGATACAGTACCCTTTTTCTGCTTTTTATATTCTGGTTTTATCCATACTGAGCCTGAGAGCGTCTGGCTGGAACTCCGCAAATATATACGGAGAATGAAATTTTCCCCTATACTATATACACCTGGTATCTTTGTGATACAGTACCCTTTTTCTGCTTTTTATATTCTGGTCTAATCCATACTGAGCCTGAGAGCGTCTGTCTGTGACTCCACAAATATATACATAGATTTACAATTTTCCCTTACACTATTAACACCTGGTATCTTATGATACAGTACCCTTTTTCAGCTTTTTATATTCTGGTCTAATCCATACTGAGTCTGAAAGCGTCTGTCTGTGACTCCGGAAATATATACGGAGATTGAAATTTTCCCCTATACTATATACACCTGGAATCTTGTGATACAGTGTACCTTTTTCTGCTTTTTATATTGTTGTCTAATCCATACTGAGCCTGAGAGCGTCTGGCTGTGACTCAGCAAATATTTACGGAGATTGAAATTTTCCCCTTTACTATATACACCTGGTATCTTGTGATACAGTACCCTTTTTTTGCTTTTAATATTCTGGTCTAATCCGTACTGAGCCTGAGAGCGTCTGTCTGTGACTCCGCAAATATATACGGAGATTTACAATTTTTCCCTTATACTATTTACACATGGTATCTTGATATACAGTACCCTTTTTCTGCTTTTTATATTCTGGCCAAATCCATACTGAGCCTGAGAGCGTCAGACTGGGACTCCGCAAATATATAGGAGATTGAAATTTTCCCCTACACTATATACACCTGGTATTTTGTGATACAGTACCCTTTTTCAACTTTTTATATTCTGGTCTAATCAATACTGAGCCTGAGAGCGTCTGTCTGTGACTGCGCAAATACATACGGAAATTTAAATTTTCCCCTAAACTATATACACCTGGTATCTTGTGATACAGTACCCTTTTTCAGCTTTTTATATTCTGGTCTAATCCATACTGAGCCTGAGAGCATCTGTCTGTGACTCCGCAAATATATACGGAGATTTAAATTTTCCTCTATACTATATACATCTGGTATCTTGTGATACAGTACCCTTTTTGTGCTTTTTACATTCTGGTCTAATCCAAACTGAGCTTGAGAGCGTCTGTCTGTGTCTCTGCAAGTATATACGGAGATTTAAATTTTACCCTTCACCGTATACAGCTGTATGCTTCTGACACAGTACCATATATCTGCTGGGATTTTTGGTACATTTTCTCCAACATGAGGAAGTATAGTGGAATAAGCCGCGGACGTGGGTGGGGGGGGCCAGCTGATACTGATGGTGGTGGTGGTGCATCTACTGATAGTGCCAAAAGCACAATAGCACCTAAGGCAGGAGGTGTTGAACATGCGTCATCGTCTTGTTCCAGAAGGCCTGGAAGGCTCCCTTTTCTGGGAGTAGGTAAACCGCTTTTAAAGCCGGAGTATCAGGAACAGGTTTTCGCTTACATTGAAGAAACAGCCTCCAGCTCTTTCGCCTCCTCTTCTGAAGTTTAAAAAACTGAGTCGTCAGTACAGGCTCCTGGTCAGGAACAACACCTTTCCTTGTGTCCTTCACCCCCACCAAAAGTGAAGGATGCGGCAGGCCACACTTCAGATTACTCCATGGAGCTCTTTTCACATACCATGCCTGGGTTATCAAGTCAAATCCTGAATTCCCCAGTCCAAGATGAATCTGACATGGAGTGCACTGATGCACAGCCACTGCTATATGATTCTGCTGGTACATTCATCCAGAGCACTACATAGCCCTCGCAGTCTACTGAGCCAGAATCTGACCCTGATGAAAACTCAGGTGCCCCTTCCCGCATACTATACCACATTACACAGTGACACAGAGGAAGGTGCAAATGAAATTGCAGAGGAGCTGATGGATGACCCAGTTGTTGACCCGGATTGGCATCCTGTGGGGAAGAGGGTGCCACTGGCAATAGCTCAGAAGAGGAGGAGGATCCGCAGCAGGTATTAACATCGCAGCGGGGTTATCTGGCAGGCCCGTAGCAGTCCAGAAACATGATAAAAAAACAAAAGATTTGCAGGACAGCTTGGCCAGATGGTCAAATTAGCACAGCGTGCAAGCCCTGAAAATTTATCCTATAGTAGGAAGAGTGCAGTGTGGCACTTTTTTGATCATAATCCTATTGATGAGGCAAAGGTTATCTGTAAAAAGTGCGGAAGGACCTTTAGCCGAGGAAAAAATCTCAGAAATTTGAATACCAGTAGCATGCTTAGACATTTAAACACCATGCACTTTCAAGCGTGGACGGACTACAAAAACTCAGGTAGCACATGTGCACCTGCTCCAACTGAAGGTAGCCAGCAATGCTACATTTCTTCCCCCACTGTAAGCCCACTGGTTAGCACACCACCAGCAAGAAATGTTGAGGTGTCGTCGCAAGGCCAAAGCAGTCAGGGAATCACAATGTTTTTGCAACGAAAGACGGAATCTAGGCCATCACTACCACAACCACCACCATCACCATCACCAGCCCCCTCTTAGTTCATCATGTCCACCGCTAGTTCCCCCATATGCAACTCTCAAGTCCAGCTCACCCTAGCAGACACTCTGAGTAGGACAAGAAAGTACTCATTCGCGTACACTGGCATTGAACGCCTACATTGCCAAACTGATCTCATTAGAGATGATACCCTTCAGTTTGGTTGAAAGCGCAGCGTTCCGAGAGCTCATGGCCTATGCTGTCCCATGCTATGACCTACCCAGTCAGCACTTCTTTTCTAGAAAAGCCATCTCTGCCTCCACCTGCATGTGAAAGACCGCATTGTCCATGCACTCAAACAATCAGTGAGTAGAATGGTGCACCTCACAACAGATGCATGGGCCAGTAGACATGGCCAGGGCCATTACATGTCCAGCACTGTGCACTGGGTTATTGTGGTGGATGCAGGGTCCACAGGGGCCAGCGGTGGTGGGACAGTGCTGCCTAGCCCACGGTATAGGCAATAGTTGGCTGTAGGCGTTCGAGCCTCATCCTCCTCCTCCAGAAGCAAAAGCTTGTCGACAGAGCGCAGTCGAACGAGCACTCCATCAGCAGATGCAAGTGTTGCACTTGAGGGGTCGCACTATCGAACAGCTAGTGGTAAGCATCAGTAGGCTGTTTTAAAAATGATGTCTTTGGGCGACAATAGACACACCACGGAGGTACTGGCTGACTTCTTGCAGCGAGAAACTGAGTCATGGCTGGGCAGTCTACATCTTGAGCCAGGCAAGGTAGTCAGTGGTAACAGCCGTAATTTTGTCACGGCCATAGCCCTGGCAAAACTCAGACACATACCTTGCCTGGCACATACCTTGAACCTGGTGGTGCATTATCCGGAGTTAACAGCCCTGATCCATAAGGTGCGAAGACTGTGCTCGTATATCCGTCGTTTGCCCGTAGACTCCAGTCGTATGCAGAGGCTGCAGCGATCGCTCCACCTCCCCAAGCACCGCCTAATCAAAGACGTTGCAACAAGGTGGAACTCCACCATGCACATGGTTGAGAAGCTGTGCGAACAGAGGCAGGCTGTAATGCATTTGTGGGAGGATACACGGGCAGGCAGTTTGAGGGCAGACATGGAGTTGTCAGGTGTGCAGTGGTAAAAGCTGAAAGACCTCTGTAAAGTCCTTCAGTGTTTTGAGGAATGCACACGGCTGGTAAGCGCAGATGACGCCATCATAAGCATGAGCATCCCACTTATGCGTCTGCTCATGCAAACTTTGATGCACATTAAGGATCAGGCGTCAGCAGCGGAGGAGGAAGAGGAGGAGGAGAAGGGAAGCCTTGATGACAGTCAGCCATTGTCTGCTCAGGGAACTGTCCTGGACGAGGTGGAGGAAGAATAGGAAGAGGAGGAGGAGGATGAGGGGGCTGATTATTTTGGGGAGGAGGATGCTTCTCAGGGGGAAAGAGAAAATGTTGGCTTGCCAAGGTCAGGTACAGGGTTTGTGTGTGACAGGAGGGATGTGCATTTGGCAGAAAGTGCTCCTCCACCCACCACTGGCAGTGTATCATTGACACCTGGAACATTGGCCCACATGTGTGATTAAGTCTTGCGGATCCTAAAAAGGGACCTTCGCATTGCCAAAATTATGAAGGATGATGACTACTGGTTGGCCAGCATCCTCGATCCACGCTATAAAGGCAAATTACAGAACATCATGCCACAGGAGAACCTAGAGCTAATATTGGCGAACAAACAAGCAACTCTGGTTAACCGTTTGATAGAGGCATTCCCAGCACACAGCAACGGTGCAGGTTCTACCACGAGCCGTACTAGACCAAATGGAAGAGGTGTTCGTGGTGCACACAGCCGAAGTGGCGTTGGAGACAGGGGCTTCATGACCATGTTGTGGACTAATTTCTCGAGTACCGCTCACACGACTAGTAATACTGAATCGATTGTAACCGACAGGAGACAGCAGTTGTCAACTATGGTTCAAAATTACCTCTCCTCCTCTATCGATGTTCTCCCTTACAGTTCATTCCCCTTTGACTACTGGGCCTGTAAACTGGACACCTGGCCTGAATTGGCACAATATGCCTTACAGGAGCTCGCTTGCCCTGCTGGCATTGTGCTATCAGAAAGAGTCTTCAGTGCTGCTGGATCAATCCTGACAGAAAGAAGGACCTGGAGCATCATCCATGAGGCCCATCATCACCTTGTTCTCCTGTAATAAAAAAAAATAATAAAACAACATTATTCTTACCTCTCCAGCGCTCAGTCAGGTCCCCTGCTGCAATCCAGCTGAAAGGGTTAACACTTTTACAGCGAGGACCAGAGCTTATGCTGCAGCCTCGATGTAAACCCTCGAATGAATGAGCTCATCTCTCCTTCTGACAGGAGAGGAAGTGATTAGCTGGGAAGCTTAATTGATTGTTTCCCACTGTAATCAGTTCACTTCAGGTCAGCCGGGGACTCCACACAGCTTCAGAGAAGTCAGAGGGAGTTCCCGGCTAACCTGAAGTGAACTGATTAGTGTGGGAAACATTCAATTAAGCTTCCCAGCTAATCACTTCCTCTCCAAACATCCGGGGAGATGAGCTCATTCATTCGGGGGTTTACATCGAGGCTGAGCACCGGAGAGGTAAGAATAATGTTGTTTTATTATTTTTTTTTATTACAGGAGAACAAGGGCTTCGCAAGGATTACCAGTACAATAAAATATGATCAAAAACTGTGTATTAATTTCATTAAAAAGATTTTTAATTAATGTGTGTGTTTTTTTTCATTTCATACAATAGGATTAATAATTGAGAGTTGTCTAATTGACAACTCTCAATTATTAACCTGGCTTAAAGTCACCTTTCAATAGCAAGGTGGCCTTAACCCATTATTAACCCATTAGCCACCTCTACAGGGCAATGGAAATAGACAGGCTAAGTGCCAGAAAAGGCACATCTAATCATAGATGTGCCTTTTCTGGGGTGGCTGGGAGCAGATGTTATTAGCCAGGGGGGCACAAAAAAATGCACCCTTCGTAGGCTATTATTATCTGCCCCCAATCCCTGGCTTTCTCTTTCTGGTGGAGAAAATACCGCGGGAGCCCACGCATTTTTTTACAATGAATTAACACATTTAATTAACCCCTATATATATGAAATTTTGCACACATACACTCATGTAATTGTTAGTGAAAACCATATATCAAACTACATGAAATGACATGGTTAACTGTATGTAAACCATGTGTCATTTCATGTCGGGTTCTGTAATTTCACAGAAGCCGGCAATTAAATTAGCGGCTATTATACTATGTAGAAGTGTATGAACTATAAATATATATATATATGTGTCACAATGACATGTGTGTATATATATATATATATATATATATATATATATATAAAATAAATACCACAATTCCCATAAATAATGGTGTAATTATTAATTCAAAACTCAAATCAACATTTCATACCACACCCTTATACTAATTAAAGTACCACAGGTCAAAGAGTATTTTTGAAAATAAAATCCACAAGTTTATTATAACAAAAATTTAAAATATAAACACGACAGAGCAACTCACTAAGCAGGCTGAATTTATAGAGGGGACAAGTGTACTACATAATAAATCAATGGGATATAATGTGTGTGTGAACAAAGCAACACCTAAGTAACCACAATGATTAAAGTATGATAATCTCACTAATAAATCTCCCCTACACAGAGAGGAATTCACATGTCTCCAAGAGAAATTCACACTGTCACATAATAGTCATATTACTGTGTCGCCCAAAGTGCTAAAGTGCATTGCAAAATGAAGTAACAATTCACATTAATGTCCGTACTTACATCTAAATAACTGCAACTAAAGGAGTCCCCCCAGGCCTGCCACCTCAATGCTTGTTTCACCGCTTCTTCGTCAGGAGGCATTTCATGTCGGGTTCTGTAATTTCACAGAAGACGGCAATTGAATTAGCGGCTATTACAGTATGTAGAAGTGTATGAACTATAAATATATATATATATATATATATATAATATATATATATAATGTGTCACAATGTATATATATATATGTATTCTATGTGTGTATATGTATTCTTTCTATTCTTTATTAAACCTGTCAGTGTGATTTTACAGTATAGCCAGGGATGAATTGCCGGCTTTTCTAAAGGACACCGATACGATTTTCTCGCAAGTCACACGTGTTGTCCGTTTGTAATCCGATTTTTCATCGCACCCATAGACTTGCATTGGCGATTCTCGACCGATGACAATCGCAGCATGCTGCGATTGTCTCGGTCCGTGGAAAATGGCCAAGAAAAAATCGGATGCTGGGAGCTGCTCCATAGATTAACATTGGTTCGAGTGCAATGCGATATTTCATCGCATTGCACTTGTCCGTTTTTTTCGCTAGTGTGACCCTGGCCTTATAATTATAAACTGCGACACAGCTACCACCTGACCTGGTGTCTCAACAACCTCTCCCCCTCAGGAACCATGTATGTCGTCCTTTGTCTTAAAAATGAAATCTAGAAATGTGCTGGCACAACATACAGTACCTTAAATGATTTGTCCACTGCTTTTAATTATTTCAACCCCTTGATGACATGAGATGTAATAATACATTGCATGTTGAGTGCTGGAGTATGGAAGGTTTGAGGAGCTTAGCCAGCACTATATCTGGTAGATGTTAACTGTGATACACACATGGTATTTTGCTGTAGCAGTGCTGAGTAGGGATGAGCGAGTATACTAGTTAGGATTCGGTACTCGGCGAGTAATGCGGTACTCGCGGTACTCGAATCTTACCGAGTAAATTTCACTACTCGTCTCGCAATATTCGGAACCCCCGCCCGGCATGTGTTAGCCATCACAGTAAAGCCGCCGCCTTCTTTGTTGTGGCATGCATTACTGTGATTGGCTGGCCATGCAGTGTCATAGTCATAGCCTATGACTCATAGGCTATGACTTTGTGTGCGGAGAACGTGAGTGTGGGGGTCTGTGAAGGTCTGTGTGTTTGTGTGTGGGGCTGTGCGTGGTTCTGCTGTGTCCGTCATGGGACACTCGTTTTTAAAGAGGGACTGCATGGAAAGGTGAGTATAGTTTGGTTTATTATTTTAATATTATTTGCAGGAGATCAATGGCTTCTGGGAATTAGGTGTGTGCGGTGAGTATGTACTCTATGTTATGTGTATGTACTGTATTATGTTGTATGTTCTGTATGTCTTTTTTTTTTTTTTATCATTCACCACATTAGCTGGATGATGGGAATACTACTTTCCCAACATCCGTTAATGCTGTCACTGTAGCAGGCATAGCCGGATGGGACAAGTAGTCCCATCGGACGATGCCAGCAGAGCCCGAGCATGGCACAGCCCCGCACAGAACCGGCAGAGCCCAGCACAGCCCCGGCACAGGCCCGGTAGAGCTCGAGCCAGCAGAGCCTGGCACAGCCCCGCGCACACACACAGCCCCACAGACCCCCACACACATTCTCCGCCCAAACACATTCTCTGCCCATTACTCGCATTTCCCATAGACTTATATTGGACTCGCTACTCGTTACGAATACCCGAGTATTAGGAGCTACTCATAACGAGTACAGCGTGTCCGAGTATTTCACTACTCGCTCATCCCTAGTGCTGACCAAAGCTATCTCTGAATGCTGCTATGTAACCATTTGAATGCAGCTTCCAATCACTGATAGCGGCTTTTAGGCATACAGTGAAGGAAATAATTATTTGATCCCTTGCCGATTTTGAGCAGTCTATAATTTTAAGGGTAGGTTAATTTTAACATTGACAGATAGAATATCAAAAATAAAATCCAGAAAATCACATTGTATAAATTCTATAAATTTATTTGCATATTGCAGTGAGAAATAAGTATTTGATCCCTCTGGCAAACAAGACTTAATACTTGATGGCAAAACCCTTGTAGGCAAGCACAGCAGTCAGATGGTTTTTGTAGTTGGTGAAGAGATTTGCTCACATGTCAGGAGTAGGGTTGAGCGAAACGTGTCGTTAACACCTTCATGACCCAGCCTATTTTGACCTTAAAGACCTTGCCATTTTTTGCAATTCTGACCAGTGTCCCTTTATGAGGTAATAACTCAGGAACGCTTCAACGGATCCTAGCGATTCTGAGACTGTTTTTTCTTGACATATTGGGCTTCATGATAGTGGTAAATTTAGGTCAATAATTTTTGCGTTTAATTGTGAAAAAAATGGAAATTTGGCGAAAATTTTTAAAATTTCGCAATTTTCAAAATTTTAATTTTTATTCTGTTAAACCAGAGAGTTATGTGACACAAAATAGTTAATAAATAACATTTACCACATGTCTACTTTACATCAGCACAATTTTGGAAACAAAATTTTTTTTTGTCAGGAAGTTATAAGGGTTAAAAGTTGACCAGCGATTTCTCATTTTTACAACAAAATTTACAAAGCGATTTTTTTTACAGACCACCTCACATTTGAAGTCACTTTGAGGGGTCTATATGGCAGAAAATACCCAAATGTGAAAACATTATAAAAACTGCACCCCTCAAGCTTCTCAAAACTACATTCAAGAAGATTATTAACCCTTCAGGTGCTTCACAGGAACTAAAGCAACGTGGAAGGAAAAAATGAACATTTTAATTTTTCCAACAAAAATTTTCTTTTAGCATTAATTTTTTCATTTTTGCATGGGCAACAGGATAAAATGGATCCTAAAATTTGTTGGGCAATTTCTCCTGAGTACACCGATACCTCATATGTGGTCATAAACCACTGTTTGGGCGCACGGCAGGGCTCAGAAGGGAAGGAGCGCTATTTGACTTTTTGAATGGAAAATATGCTGGAATATTTAGCGGTTGCCATATTGCATTTGGAGAGTCCCTGTGTGCCTAAACATTAGAACTCCCCATAAGTGACCCCATTTTGGAAACTAGACCCCCCCAAGGAACTTATCTAGATGCATAGTGAGCACTTTGAACCCCAGGTGCTTCACAAATTGATCCGTAAAAAAAAGAAAGTACTTTTTTTTCACAAAAAATTTCTTTTAGCCTCAGTTTTTTCATTTTCTCATGGGCAACAGGATAAAATGGATCCTAAAATTTGTTGGGCAATATATCCTGAGTACACAGATACCTCATATGTGGTCAAAAACCACTGCTTGGGCGCACAGCAGGGCCCAGAAGGGAAGGAGCACCATTTGACTTTTTGAATGGAAAATTAGCTCCAATCGTTAGAGGACACCATGACGCGTTTGGAGAGCCCCTGTGTGCCTAAACAGTGAAAAATAACCACATGTGACACCATTTTGGAAACTAGACCCCTTATGGAACTTATCTAGATGTGTTGTGAGCACTCTGAACCCCAAGTGCTTCACAGAAGTTTATAACGCAAAGCAGTGAAAATTAAAAAATCATTATTTTCCTCAAAAATGATTTTTTTAGTCCGCTATTTTTTATTTTCACAAGGGTAACAGGAGAAATTGGACCACAAAAGTTGTTGTGCAATTTGTCCTGAGTACACCAATACCCAATATGTGGGGGGAACCACTTTTTTGGCGCATGGGAGAGCTCAGAAGGGAAGGAGCGCCATTTTGGAATGCAGACTTGATGGAATGTTCTGCGGGCGTCATGTTGCGTTTGCAGAGCTCCTGATGTGCCTAAACAGTAGAAACCCCCACAAGTCACCCCATTTTGGAAACTAGACCCCCCAAGGAGCTTATTTAGATGTGTAGTGAGCACTTTGAACCCCAAGTGTTTCACAGAAGTTAATAAACGCAGAGCAGTGAAAATAACAAAATCATTTTTTTTCCTCAAAAATCATTTTTTTAGCCTGCTATTTTTTTCTTTTCCCAAGGGTAACAGGATAAATTGGACCCGAAAAGTTGTTGTCCAGTTTTTCCTGAGTACGCTGGTGCCCAATATGTGGGGGGGACTACTGTTTGGGCGCACGGCAGGGCTCAGAAGGGAAGGAGCGCCATGTGACTTTTATAATGGAAAATTAGCTCCAATCATTAGCGGACACCATGTCATATTTGGAGAGCTTCTGTGTGCCTAAACTTTGGAGCTCCCCCACAAATGACCACATTTTGGAAACTAGACCCCATAAGGAACTTATCTAGATGCACAGTGAGCACTTTGAACCCTCAGGTGCTTCACAGAAGTTTATAGCGCAGAGCCGTGAAAAGAAAAAATCATTTTTTTTTCTCAAAAAATGATTTTTTAGCCCCCTATTTTTTATTTTCGCAATCGTTACAGGAGAAATTGGACCACAAAGGTTGTTGTCCAGTTTGTCCTGAGTACGCTGGTACCCCATATGTGGGGGGGAACCACTGTTTGGGCACACGTTAGGGCTCGGAAGGGAAGTAGTGACGTTTTGAAATGCCGACTTGATGGAATGGTCTGCGTGCGTCATGTTACGTTTGCAGAGCCCCTGATATGCCTAAACAGTAGAAACTCCCCACAAGTGACCCCATTTTGGAAACAAGACCCCACAAGGAACTTATCTAGATGTGTGTTGAGCACTTTGAATCCCCAAGGGCTACACAAGTTTATAACGCCCGGGCATGAAAATAAAAAAAATCATATTTTTTCCACAAACAAGATCTTTTAGTCCCCAATTTTTTTATTTTCCCAAGGGTAACAGGAGAAATTAGACCCCAAAAGTTGTTGTCCAATTGGTCCTGAGTACGCTGATATCCCATATGTTGGAGAAAACTACTGTATGGGCACACGTCGGGGCTCGGAAGGGAAGTAGTGACGTTTTAAAATTACAACTTGATGGAATGGTCTGCGAGCATCATGTTACGTTTGCAGAGCCCCTGATGTGCCTAAACTGTGGAAACCCCCCAAATGACCCCATTTTGGAAACTAGACCACCCAAGGAACTTATCTAGATGTGTAGTGAGCACTTTGAACCCCCAATTGCTTCACAGAAGTTTATAACCCAGAGCCATGAAAATAAAAAAACATTTTTTTCCCTCAAAAAATGATTTTATAACCTACAATTTTTTATTTTCACAAGGGTAACAGGACAAATTGGACCCCAAAAGTTGTTGTCCTGTTTGTTCTGAGAACGCTGGTACCCCATATGTGCAAGGGAACCACTGATTGGGCACACGTGGGGGCTCGGAAAAGAAGTAGTGACGTTTTGTAATGCCGACTGTCATTTTACGTTTGCAGAGCCCATGATGTGCCTAAACAGTAGAAACCCCCCCAATTGACCCCAATTTGGAAACTAGATCCCCCAAGGAACTCCTCTAGATGTGTGGTGAGTAGTGTTGAGCATTCCGATACTGCAAATATCGGGTATCGGCCGATATTGGCTGTATCGGAATTCCGATTCCGAGTTCCGATATTTTCGTCTTATCGGATACCGGAATCGGGATTGTCACTGTCACTGTCAGTGTCCGTCGGTCGGGTCTGTCAGGAGTCAGCGGCACTTACCTGGCAGAAGATCTCCGGCGGTCACATCCCGGACTGCTTCATGGCCGCCATCTTCTTTCCCCGGCGGTCACATGCAGTTTCTCGCGATAACTGCAGTGACTGCTGGGTAATCCCGGCCATAAAGCAGTCAGTCCGATGACATCACCGCCGGGGAAGCAGGTAATCAGCTGTGCTGCGTCGCGATGACAGGCTCTGCCTGTCATTGCGATGTAGCACAGCTGGATCGTCGTGGGACTGTCGTTCTGGACTGCGTCGGACAGGTGGTATACTGTTGGTTTGTTTTTTTTTTCTTTTTTTACAGGAGATCGATGGCGTCGCAGGAATGAGTGTATAATAAAATTAATGAAAACTGTGTTGTCTCTTTTATTTCATTAAAATACTTTTTTCTTGCTTTGTCTTTTTTTTATACATTTAATAACTTTGGGATTAATAATGGATCGGTGTCTTATTGACACCTCTCCATTATTAACCGGGCTTATTGTCACCGTGCAATCAACGGTGACATTAACCCCTTATTACCCCGCTTGCCACCGCTACAGGGCAAGTGGGAAGAGCCGGGTAAAGTGCCACAATTGGCACATCTTTTGATGCGCCAAATGTGGGGCTGCTGTAGCCTGGTATTATCAGGCTGTTGAGGGCCAAAATCCATGGGCCTTGACAGTCTTTTAATACCAGGCCGCAGCAGTCTGCATTTTACTTGGCTGGTTAACAAAAATAGGGGGGATCCCCACGCCGTTTTTTTTTCGAGGGGATCCCCTATTTTTGTTAACCAGCCAAGCTAAGCAGACTGCTGTGGCCTGGTATTATCAGGCTTGCAAGGTCCATGGATATTGGATCCTTACCAGCCTGAAAAACCAGGCCTCAGCGGTCTGCTTCATCTGGCTGGTTAACAAAAATAGGGGGGACCCCACGCCAATTTTTTTCGAGGGGATCCCCTATTTTTGTTAATCAGCCAAGATATGCAGACTGCTGTGGCCTGGTATTATCAGGCTGGCAAGGTCCATGGATCTTGGCTCCTTAACAGCCTGAAAATCCAGGCCTCAGCGGTCTGCTTCATCTGGCTGGTTAACAAAAATAGGGGGGACCCCACGCCAATTTTTTTCGAGGGGATCCCCTATTTTTGTTAATCAGCCAAGATATGCAGACTGCTGTGGCCTGGTATTATCAGGCTGGCAAGGTCCATGGATCTTGGCTCCTTAACAGCCTGAAAATCCAGGCCTCAGCGGTCTGCTTCATCTGGCTAGTTAACAAAAATAGGGGGGACCCCACGCCAATTTTTTTCGAGGGGATCCCCTATTTTTGTTAATCAGCCAAGATATGCAGACTGCTGTGGCCTAGTATTATCAGGCTGGCAAGGTCCATGGATCTTGGCTCCTTAACAGCCTGAAAATCCAGGCCTCAGCGGTCTGCTTCATCTGGCTGGTTAACAAAAATAGGGGGGACCCCACGCCATTTTTTTTTCGAAGGGAACCCCTATTTTTGTTAATCAGTTCCCTCTGACGTCACTGATTGTGTCCCTGGCTGACCTGAAGTGAAAGTGGAAAGCAATCAATTAAGCTTTCCACTTAAGGGCCCGTCTCACATAGCGATATCGCTACCGAGATCGCTGCTGAGTCACTAGTTTTGTGACGCAGCAGCGAGCTCACCAGCGATATCGCTGTGTGTGACATTCAGCGACGATCAGCCCCCCTGCCGGGTATCGCTGATCGTCGCTGAAATGTCAGGACCTTTTTTTGATCGCTGGTTTCCCGCTGACAGGCACACATCGCTGCGTGTGACAGGCGGGAGACCAGCGATCCGCTGGTAACCAAGGTACACAGCGGGTTTCCAGGCGCGGGGCTGTGCCTAGAAACCCGCTGTGTACCTTGGATACCAGCGCCCTGATGCAGGGAGCTGGTATCCAAGGTACACAGCGGGTTTCCAAGCGCTGCGCGGTGCCTGGAAACCCGCTGTGTACCTTGGTTACCAGCGGATCGCTGGTCTCCCGCCTGTCACACGCAGCGATGCGTGCCTGTCAGAGGGAAACCAGCGATCAAAAAAAGGTCCTGACATTTCTGCGACGATCAGCGATACCCGGCAGGGGGGCTGATCGTCGCTGAATGTCACACACAGCGATATCGCTGGTGAGCTCGCTGCTGCGTCACAAAACTAGTGACTCAGCAGCGATCTCGGTAGCGATATCGCTATGTGAGACGGGCCCTTAAGCGATGTTACCCGCAGTGTCGCTGTCCCAGATCGCTGCCTGAGCTGCCTGTTTGGCAGCTCAGCAGCGATCATGTAGCGATACACCAGCGATCCTGACAAGTGCATATCGTTGTCGGGATCGCTGGTGTATCGTTATGTGACACCCAGCCTTTACTCTCCTGTCAGGCAGGAGAGGAACTCATTCATTTGGGGTTTACTGTGAGGCTGCAGCATTAGCTGCGGTCCCTGCAGTAAACATTAACCCTTTCTGAAGGATTTCACCGTGGGACCTGACTGTGCATGGGATAGGTAAGAATAATTTTGCTTTTTTATTTTATTTTTATTACAGGAAATGGTTTTAGCAGGTAAATAAAATATGGTCAAAAACTGTGTGATTATTTCATTAAACTTCTTTTTTATTAAAGTGTGTGTGTTTGATTTTTCTTTCATACAATAGGATTAATAATTGATAGTTGTCTAATTGACAGCTCTCAATTATTAACCTGGCTTAAAGTGACCTTTCAATTGCAAGGTCATTTTAACCCCTTATTAACCCATTCGCCACCGCTACAGGGCAATGGGAATAGACGGGCAAAGTGCCAGAAAGGGCAAATCTAATTAGAGATTTGCCCTTTCTGGGGTGTCTGGGGGCAGATGTTAAGTAGCCGGGGGGGGCCAAAAATAATGGTCCCTCTCTGGGCTATTATTATCTGCCCCCACTCACTGGCTTTGTCTGTCTGGTTGCGAAAATAGGGCGGGAGCCCACGCATTTTTTTTCAGCAATTTTACACCTCATATATATATATATATATACATGTCATTGAATTTGTGACACATATATATATATATTTATATTTGTAGTTCATACACTTCTACATTGTATAATAGCCGCTAATTCAATTGCCGGCTTTTGTGAAAATGCAGAACCCGACATGAAATGACACTTGGTGTACATAGGGTTAACCATGTCTTTTCATGTCCTTTGCTATCTAATTTGCACAAACAATTAAATCAGACTATGTGTGCAAAATTTCACACCTGTAGGGGTTAATTAAAGGTGTAAATTCGTAGCAAAAAAGTCCGTTTTTTTTACAACGAATTTACACCTTTAATTAACCCCTACAGGTGTGAAATTTTGCACACATAGTCTGATTTAATTGTTTGTGCAAATCAGATAGCAAACGACATGAAAAGACATGGTTAACCCTATGTACACCAAGTGTCATTTCATGTCGGGTGCTTCTGTCTTTTCACTGAAGCCGGCTTTACCCGGCAATTGAATCAAAGGATATTTTACTATGTAGAAGTGTATAAACTATACATATATGTATATATATATGTCACAATGACATGTATATATATATATATGTATTCTATGTGTGTATATTTAGTGTTTACAAGGAAAGAATGGGGTTTTTTTTAGTTGCGATATTTTGTTCCCATAGACTTACATGGGACTTCCGGTATCGGTATCGGGTATCGCCGATTTTTTAGTGATATCGGCGATACTATTCCGATTCCGATACTTTAGGATATCGGAAAGTATCGCTCAACTCTAGTGGTGAGCACTTTGAATCTCCAAGTTCTTCACAGAAGTTTATAACGCAGAGCCGTGAAAATAAAAAATATTTTTTTTCCACAAACATGATCTTTTAGTACCCAATTTTTTTTCCCTAGGGTAACAGGAGAAATTAGACCCTCAAAAGTTGTTGTGCAATTTTTCCTGAGTATGCTGATACCCCATATGTGAGGGTAAAACCACTGTTTGGGCACACGTCGGGGCTCGGAATAAAGGGAGCACTGTTTGACTTTTTGAACGCAAAATTTGCAGGAATCAATGGTGGCGCCATGTCGCGTTTGGAAACCCCCTGATTTGCCTAAATAGTGGAAACCCCTCAATTCTAACTCCAACCCTAACCCCAACACACCCCTAACCACAACCCTAACCCCTACACACCCCTAACCCTAATCCAAACCCTAACCATAACCCTAACCCCAACACACCCCTAACCATAATTCCAACCCTAACCATAACTCTAACCACAAGCCTAACCCCAACCCTACTCTAATTCCAACCCTAATTCTAACCGTAACCCTAATTCCAACCCTAACCCAAATTCCAACCCTAACCCTAATTCTAACCGTAACCCTAATTCTAACCCTAATTCTAACCCTAATGCTAAAGGCTAGATTCACATTACATTTTACCAGCCTGTTCAACACATAGCGCTGACGGGCTGGTAACGGTATAGTATAACGCAATCCCGTTATGATATACCCGCTAGCGCAGAGGAATCAGCAGATGATTCATCTGCGCTAGCGGTGACAGAGCCCAGACGCTGCAGGCCGCGTCCGAGGCTCCATCACTGAATGACGGCACGTCGCGAACGCATACCGCTGTCACGGGTGTGTCGCGGCGGAGATCGTCGCGATTGCACACCCTGACTTCGCACAGCTGAGTTTCTGGTGCTGGGTGTTTTTCGGCACTGAGGGAGTTAATTCTTTCTCTCTCGGTGCTGGGCTGACCAGCCTCGCCCAGCTGCGATTGATGTTTTGTTAATTAGCTTCCTTCATATACCTGCTGGTCTGCTGGGGAAGTTGCCGGTGAAAGCATTCATTCAGACCAGCAGAGCGGATCGTTTCTGAGAAGACTTCAGCTAAGAGTGCCTGTTGTGGTTTTTCCTCTCCTCGCTTATTGTTTATCTCCTTAACCTTTTGTGTTCCTCTGTAGTGGAAGTGTTGTATGCAAGGCTGTGTTTTCTTTACCCCTTGTCTGTCTCGTTTGTCTTAGACTGTGTGTAAGCTGTGACCTGCCCATTCCCTGTGGTGGTAATCAGGGTCCTTCTCAGGACTAGATTACAGTGGTCAGGGATCTACAGGAGACAGGGTTACGCTGGCGGCCTGGACCTCTGTTCCATTAACAGTACCTCCAGGTAGAGGGACTAGTCAGGACCCCAGTTCAGGGTCAGCATAGATCCCGGTCCACCTCTATCCAGAGACAGCGTGACACGTACACAGTATTGACCCACAATACATAGGATATTATGTCAGGTACGACATTGCTGGCAGATACTATGTATACATGTTGATTTTCTCTATTATATGAAATTTAGAATGATGTCACATTAGATATAGGTTTCTATCTTTGAATATATCTGTTATACGTCGTGACATTTTCACCGGCCACTCTAAAGATTCTCCCCAGCCACCATGGATCCAGTAGCCCATTTAGCTCAGCAGTTGCAGAGTTTGTCCATGGAGCTGACGGACGTTAAATCCAAGGTTTTGTACCCCCGGGAGCAAACCAGATTTGAACCTAAAGTAGCTCTCCCGGACAGGTTCACTGGTGGGCGGGACAAGTTTTTTACTTTCCGGGAAGCATGTAAATTTTATTTTCGGCTGCGGCCGCAGTCGTCGGGGAGTGAGGATCAGAGGGTGGGAATTGTCATCTCGCTCTTACAAGGGGACCCTAAATCCTGGGCGTTCTCTCTCCCCCCGGGCTCCCCGGCTCTCCAGTCAGTGGACCGATTTTTTACAGCCCTGGGTCTGGTATATGATGACCCGGATCGGGTCTCCCTTGCTGAAATGAAGTTACGTAGGATACAGCAGGAAGATCGTCCGGCGGAGGAATTTTCTTCAGAGTTCCGTAGGTGGGCCACGGATACTCAGTGGAATGACCCGGCTCTTAAGAGCCAGTTTTGTCAAGGTTTATCTGACAAATTAAAAGATGTGTTGGCTCAGTATGATTCTCCCCCGTCACTGGAGGCCGCTCTGGCTCTTGCTATTCGCATTGATAGACGGCTTCGGGAGAGGTGTGTGGTAACTCCGCCCCCTGTGATGACTCCACCTCCTTCTAAAGTCCCTAATATTGAGGTTCCCCTGGTTTGTTCCGAGGAACCTATGCAGTTGGGAGGGACATCATTCCGAGGGAGGGGATCGGCGGTGCGCCGCAAAACAAGAAGGTGTTTCTTCTGCGGGAGAGAGGGACATTTTATTGAGGGGTGTCCATCCCGTACTGTACTGAGCAAGAAGTCGCCGGAAAACTATTAATCCCAGGTTGTGTGGTGGACGACAATCTGGGAGTATGTATTTCGTCCCCAAGTCCGTCTCAGTTTCTCGTACCAGCGGAGGTGGTGGTAGGTACGAGAACTGAGAGGATTTCTGTTCTTCTGGATAGTGGGGCCGCGGCTAATCTGGTGGACGCTCGGTTTGCCCAGGTGCAAGGTATGCAACTGAGTGTATTGGCCAAACCTATCCCTATATTCTCTATTGACGCCAGGCCTCTCGGTCAAGGTAGCTTTGTGCAAGCCGTGCATAACATAGACCTTCGAGTGGGGGCAATACATAAAGAACTATTGTCTTGTTATGTGTTGGAGGGCCTTCCCACTCCTATTGTGTTGGGATTTCCTTGGTTAACTAAACATAACCCAGTTATTAATTGGCAATCCAGAGAGATAAGCCAGTGGGGTGAATTTTGCAAGAGTAACTGCATGAACACGGTCATCGGTACGGTCGTGCCTAGAACCTTACCTCCTTTTCTGGAGGACTTTGAGGATGTGTTTTCAGAGGAAGGGTGTCAAGAATTACCTCCTCATCGCGCATATGACTGTGCTATAAAATTGCTTCCTGATGCTAAGTTACCAAAATCTAGGTTATATAACCTTTCTGGTCCTGAGAGGCAAGCTATGAAGGATTACATTTCGGAAAGTCTGGCCAAGGGGCATATTAGACCTTCATCTTCCCCAGTGGCCGCGGGGTTCTTCTTTATGAAGAAAAAAGATGGAGGCCTACGCCCTTGCCTGGATTTCAGTGAGCTTAATCGGATTACGGTCCGAGATCCGTATCCGCTCCCACTTATTCCTGATCTCTTCAATCAGATTGTGGGCGCCAAATGGTTCTCTAAGTTGGATCTCAGGGGGGCGTATAATCTGATTAGGATAAAGGAGGGGGATGAGTGGAAGACGGCGTTTAACACTCCGGAGGGACATTATGAGAACCTTGTCATGCCTTTCGGTCTGACTACTGCCCCGGCGGTGTTTCAACATTTTGTTAATGACATCTTTCGCCACCTAGTGGGACAGTTTGTTGTCATTTATCTAGATGACATCTTAATTTACTCGCCGGATCTTGTGTCTCATCAGGAGCATGTGAGACAAGTGTTGCAGATCTTGCGAGATAATAAACTGTACGCCAAATGGGAGAAGTGTGTATTCGCTGTACAAGAACTTCAGTTTTTAGGATTCTTGGTGTCAGCCTCCGGTTTCCGTATGGACCCTGGGAAAGTGAAGGCTGTGCTTGAATGGGATCGGCCAGAGGATCTTAAAGCACTGCAGCGTTTCCTGGGGTTTGTTAGCTACTACCGGAAATTTATTCGTAATTTCTCATCTGTTGTCAAACCTCTCACTGACATGACAAAAAAAGGGATGGATTTTTCTAGGTGGTCTGACAAAGCTTGTCAAGTATTTTCCTCCTTGAAAAAATGTTTTGCTTCAGCACCCATACTCATCCAACCTGATGCATCACAACCGTTCATTGTGGAGGTAGACGCATCTGACGTAGGAGTGGGTGCGGTATTATCTCAAGGTCCGTCCCCTGGTAAATGGCATCCGTGCGCTTTCTTCTCTAAAAAATTGTCGTCCGCCGAGAGGAATTATGATGTCGGCAATAGGGAACTCTTGGCCATTAAGTTGGCTTTTGAAGAGTGACGTCACTTTTTGGAGGGGGCAGTCCACCCGGTCACCATCATTACTGATCACAAGAACCTGCTGTATTTAGAGTCTGCAAAACGTCTGAATTCCAGACAAGCTAGATGGTCGTTGTTTTTTACCAGGTTTAATTTTGTCGTCACATATCGTCCTGGGTCAAAAAATGTAAAGGCTGATGCCTTATCTCGTAGTTTCCCGGGGGCCGGGAAGACGGATGACCCGGTTCCTATTCTTCAGGAGGGAGTTGTGGTGTCGGCTGTATGCTCTGAGCTTGAGGAGGAGGTATTGGAGGCTCAGGGGACGCCCCTGTAGGACCTCCAGGGAAACTATTTGTTCCAGATCAGTTAAGACAAAAAGTTATCGAGGCACATCATAATTCTGCTTTGGCAGGACACCCAGGGAGTAAAGCAACTGTGGATCTCCTTTCACGCCGGTTTTGGTGGCCTAACTTAAATAAAGAGGTGGTAACTTTTGTCGCGTCCTGTGGGGTATGTGCGCGCTCTAAGACCCCACATACCCGTCCGTCTGGGGCCCTTTTACCGTTGAAAATCCCGGAGCGTCCATGGACCCATCTGTCTATGGACTTCATTACGGACCTTCCTCCGTCTTCAGGTAAAACTGTCATACTAGTTGTAGTTGACAGGTTCAGCAAAATGGCACATTTTATTGCTCTTCCTGCTCTTCCTAATGCTAAAACTCTGGCGCAGGTGTTCATTGGGGAGATTGTGAGACTTCACGGGTTGCCTTCCGATGTGGTGTCGGATCGGGGGTCTCAGTTTGTGTCCAAATTCTGGAAGGCATTTTGTTCTCGTCGGGGGATGCAGTTGTTATTTTCTTCGGCTTTTCATCCGCAGACCAATGGTCAGACAGAGTGTCTGAATCAGAGCTTAGAGACATATCTCCGGTGTTTTGTCTCAGAGAACCAAGAGGACTGGTCTTCTTTCTTGCCTCTGGCAGAGTTCGCTCTTAACAATAGGCGGAGCGAGTCCACTGGTAAGTCCCCGTTTTTTGGGGCATATGGTTTTCACCCCCAGTTTTGTACTTTCAATGGGGGGGGCTCTTCTGGGGTTCCTGAGGAGGAATGATTTTCGTCGTCACTTGCTTCAGTGTGGAGAGGAGTGCTTAATAATCTGAGCACTATGGGGAACCGATACAAACGTATGGCTGATAGGAGGAGAGTGTCTGGTCCGGACCTAAGTGTGAACGATCTGGTATGGTTGTCTACCAAGAATATAAAACTTAAGGTTCCCTCCTGGAAACTCGGTCCCAGATTCATCGGGCCATACAGGATCAGTTCAATAGTTAATCCGGTGGCTTTCCGTCTTGACCTCCCTCCTACATTTAAAATCCACAATGTGTTCCACAAATCGTTGCTTAAGAGGTACGTGGCACCAGTTATACCGTCACCTCTACCTCCTCCTCCAGTGGTGGTCAATGGTAATTTGGAGTTTCAGGTATCGAAGATCATTGACTCACGTCTGAATCGCCAGTCCCTTCAGTACCTTGTTCATTGGAGGGGTATGGTCCTGAGGAGAGGATGTGGGTTTCTGCGTCGGATATTAACGCAGACCGTTTGGTTCGGGCCTTCCACACTACTCACCCAGATAGACCAGGCCCTGAGGGTCCAGAGGCCCCTCGTAGAAGGGGGGGTACTGTCACGGGTGTGTCGCGGCGGAGATCGTCGCGATTGCACACCCTGACTTCGCACAGCTGAGTTTCTGGTGCTGGGTGTTTTTCGGCACTGAGGGAGTTAATTCTTTCTCTCTCGGTGCTGGGCTGACCAGCCTCGCCCAGCTGCGATTGATGTTTTGTTAATTAGCTTCCTTCATATACCTGCTGGTCTGCTGGGGAAGTTGCCGGTGAAAGCATTCATTCAGACCAGCAGAGAGGATCGTTTCTGAGAAGACTTAAGCTAAGAGTGCCTGTTGTGGTTTTTCCTCTCCTCGCTTATTGTTTATCTCCTTAACCTTTTGTGTTCCTCTGTAGTGGAAGTGTTGTATGCAAGGCTGTGTTTTCTTTACCCCTTGTCTGTCTCGTTTGTCTTTGACTGTGTGTAAGCTGTGACCTGCCCATTCCCTGTGGTGGTAATCAGGGTCCTTCTCAGGACTAGATTACAGTGGTCAGGGATCTACAGGAGACAGGGTTACGCTGGCGGCCTGGACCTCTGTACCATTAACAGTACCTCCAGGTAGAGGGATTAGTCAGGACCCCAGTTCAGGGTCATCATAGACCCCGGTCCACCTCTATCCAGAGACAGCGTGACACGTACACAGTATTGACCCACAATACATAGGATATTATGTCAGGTACGACATTGCTGGCAGATACTATGTATACATGTTGATTTTCTCTATTATATGAAATTTAGAATGATGTCACATTAGCTATAGGTTTCTATCTTTGAATATATTGTTATACGTCGTGACAGCCGCTTTACAGCATGTATCGCGATGCGCCCACAAATGGGGGTGAATGGCAGCATTAACGGACTGCGTTACACTGCATTATACCATGGTGTAAAGCAGTCCGTCTAACGGACTGCCATAACGCGATATGAATCCAGCCTAACCCTAATTATAACCCTAACCCTAATGCTAACCCTAGTCCTAACCCTAACCTAACCCTAAGGCTAGGTTCACATTACGTTTTACCAGCCCGTTCAATACATAGCGTTGACGGGCTGGTAACGGTATAGCAGATGATTCATCTGCGCTAGCGGTGACGGAGCCCAGACGCTGCAGCCCACGTCCGAGGCTCCGTCACTGAATGACGGCACGTCACGAATGCATGCCGCTTTACGGCATGCGTTGCGATGCGCCCGCAAATGGGGTGAATGGTAGCGTTAACGGACTGCATTACACAGTGTTATACCGCGGTGTAACGCAGTCCGTCTAACGGACTGCCATAATGCAATATAAATCCAGCATAATACTAATGCTAACCCTAACCCTAATGCTAACCCTAACCCTAAGGCTAACCCTAAACTAACCCTAAGGCTAACCCTAACCTAACCCTAATTGTAATTCTAACCCTAATAGAAAAAAATATATATTTATTTTTTGTCCCTACCTAAGGGGGTGATAAATGGGGCGTTTATTTACATTTTTTTATTTTGATCACTATGAGAGTTTATCACAGTGATCAAAATAAATTTTTGGACTTTAGAAGTGTGCACTGCGCATGCGCCGGCCGGCGGGCGCACTGCGCATGCGCCCGCCATTTTCCAAGATGGCGGCGCCCATGAAGAGTCCTGGACGGATGCCGGGACGGATCTACGGGCGCCAGAAGACCGGGAGAGGTGAGATGACACTGGGGGGGGATCGGAAGGCGGGGGCAGCAGACCGGAGAGGAGGGGAGAGGACCGGAGCGCAGGGCAGCAGATAGTAACGGCGGTTACCGATCACTGCCATGAAATCGGTGGCGGCGGCCGATCACCGCCGTTACTCGGTGTGGGGAGAGTCGTAACTCGGTGTCCAGCCATGGCAGATGCTATTGCAGCATCGGCCATGGCTGGATTGTAATATTTCACCAAATTTCATTGGTGAAATATTACAAATCGGTCTGATTGGCTGTTTCACTTTTAACAGCCAATCAGAGCGATCGTAGCCACGTGGGGATTAAGCCACCCCCACTGTTGTGATGCACAAAGGGTCTTGTGCCTGCGGGTCGGGTGACCTTTCAGTGACCCCGGTCATCCGACCCGCAGGAACATGATTTATAGCATGACGCCTATGTTGGCGTCATGGGTCGGGATGCCACTGGTTTTCATGACGCCAACGTAGGCGTCATGGGTCGGGAAGGGGTTACATTTCAAAAATCGACGATTTTCACCAAAGTCAGGTTTCATGAAACGAAACCCGACCATGGCGTGCAGTCGGCCGAACGCTCGGTGACCAATTTGGCAAAGTCGGGGTCGGGTTTCGCCGCTGCAAATTCCCCGCCCAAGCCGCTTCATTGGCTGAGCCGCCCGCCGGCTCAGCCAATGAGCGGCATGGGATTCAAATCCCCCGCTGTGTGGCACAGCTCATTGGCAGAGCCGGCGGGCAGCTCAGCCAATGAGCGGCGCTGGATTCAAATCCCCCAACATAGGCTGAGCGGTGCCACCCGGCTTTGCTATGTGTGTGTGTGCGAGGCTGTGTGTGTGTGGCTGTGTGTGTGTAAGCAGGCATCGTCCGATGGGACTACAAGTCCCATCCGGCTTTGCCTGCTACACTGTCAGTGAGTGACATATTAGCCAAAGATGGAACAGTAGTAGTCCCATCATCCAGCTAATGTGTTGAATGTAAAAAAAACATACATTACATACACAAGATATAACACAGAACATACATATAACGTACAACACATAACATACAGAACATACAACATATAACACAGAACATACATATAACACAGAACATACATATAACACAGAACATAAATATAACATATACCACATAACATACAGAACATACATATAACACATAACATAGTTATAACATACAAGAGAGAAGAAGAACTCCGGCACTCAAATGAAAGAGAAAAAACTATTTTTATTACAGAAAAAAACTCTACAAAGTATATGGCTCAATGTTCAAAACAGAATACATAAATCAACGTTTCGGCCTTTAAACTAGCCTTTTTCAAGAACAATCTGTTTTCTGCAAAAATACAAAAGAAAAAAAATCAATATACAATGATGCTGTACATATTTATAATCAAACAAGATAGAATACATGCAAAATTATTGTGTATATACACAAAAGAAAAGCAAATACCAATCCAGGGGCATGTAAAATTATAGATATATTTGCTACAAAGTATGCCTCCTAGGATATATGGAAAAAGAAAGCAGAAAAGAACAATAGCTCCCAATATAAAACGCATTGGAGCAAAATTGTGCAGCAATAAGAGTAGCAAAGAAGACCAAGATGATGAAATACTTTACTATGTATAAAGAGCCCTTCAGGAGCAGAGGATAATTCACCCTAAAAGAAAGACAAAAACTCAAATTCGAGGAAACAGCATATAAAGGACGGTTTTCCAAATAAAAAGGTGCGCCGCACTTTTTACCTTATGATTACGCCCGGAATAAAGAGACCTGGTGTAGGTGCCGTAAGAAGTCTTCCGGTATACAGGGTGCATGTGGCGATGTGCACTAAGCACCATTCGGTGCAGTTTTTATACACGTCCGTGTTAATAAGAGAAGTACTTCCGGGTGCTCTACGTGAGAGGTGAGGGTGTTAGTGCGCCTGCGCAGAAACGAAGGAAGCTGAAATGAAACCGAAAGGAGCCGAATGAATGTGTGATAAAGTTGCGCATGCGCAGTTAGAAATATCAAGGGGAAAAGTTCACTTCTGCTCCGTGGCTCCCTGTTGAAAATGAAAAGATACGAAAAATAAATTATAAGTAGTATTCAATGTGCCACAGTGAAAAGTATAACGAATATGCAAAACTAATACCAAACCAGTTAAATTTGACTGCTTAAGCATATATGGGAGACCAAAAAATGATAGTTAGAGTGAATATAATTATAATAAGAAAAAAATGAAATAACAACGGTACACGGAATATCTAGAGACAATAACAATAAACTCCCATGTGAGGAGGAGAGATCCAGCCATGGTTCAACATACGTATATATATATGGAAAAGGAATGTATTAAGTTGTCATATCATTACAAAAGAATTCAAGAAAATTCATAATCCCTATTTAGACCCAGGGGGCAAGTGTTTGTAAAGTATAAATCCAAAAGGACTCACGTTCCTTTAGTAATTTGACCCTGTCCCCACCCCTTCTAGGAAGAGGGACGTGATCGATTACTTGAAATTTTAATTGGGCTATGTTATGGCTATGTTGGTGAAAATGTGCCGGAACGGGTAGAAAAGTGCGTCCACATCTGATTGTGGATTTATGTTGCGAAATGCGATCACGCACATGTTGAGTGGTTTCACCAACATAGCCTAAACCACAGGGACACTTTATAAGATACACAACGTAGGAAGAATTACATGTATAAAACCCATTGATGGGAAACCTACGTCCTAAACGCGGGTGGGTAAAAGAGTCACATTTACTCACATTTGAACATTGTAGGCAACTTAAGCAAGGAAAAGTGCCTTTTTTAGGAGTGGAAAAAACAGTTTGGGTCATATTTATCCTTGATGAGCCAATATCAGCTCTCACTAGGTGATTTTTGATATTGGAACTTCTTTTATTACAGATCATAGGTCTATTAGAAAATTCAGAAATATTGGGATAAGCATTTTGAAGAATCCCCCAATGTCTAAAAAGACATTTATTGATATAAAAATTAAATGGATGAAATGTTCTAACAAACGGTACTCTAGATCTGTTATTTGGTTGGTCAAGTCTCCTCCGTCTAAGAGAATCACTAGCTGAAAAAATAGGATAGCCCTCTTTTTTGAATTTTTCATCCATTTCCTTATGTCTGAGAATACAGTTTTCTGGATTGGAAACTATCCTGTCAATCCTACAATGTTGAGACTTAGGTAAAGAATTTTTTATGTGACGAGGATGACAACTTGAGTATAGAAGAAGGCTATTTTTATCTGTGGTTTAACATAGAGATCAGTCTCCACTAAACCCCCTTCGTTAATAATAACCCGAGTGTCCAAAAAATTGATTGATCGTGAATCATACTGGATAGAAAACGTCAGTCCTGGAACATAGGTATTGAGATCATTAAAGAAGTGAAGCAGTCCTCCTCACCCCCGGTCCAAATGAAAAAAAAATCATCAATGAAGCGTTTCCAATAAATGATAAAGTTGTTAAATGAAGGGTGTGGATAGACATATAAATTTTCAAAATCATCCAATATATATATTTGCATACGGGGGTTCATATTAGATCCCATGGCTGTTCCCCCTCTTTTGTACGTAAAACTGGGCACCAAATAAGAAAAAAATTCTTAGTCAGAATAATTTCCAAAAGGTCATTACAGAAACTTATTTGATCAGTTGAGAAATTAGTATGGAGTCTGAGAAATCTGATGACTGCACCTATAACCCTCTTGATGGCCAATGCTCGTATATAAACTATTGACATCAATAGTCACCAGAAATGAGTTAGGTGGTATATTTCCCAACTCTCTAAGTGTAGCAAGAAAATCTGTTGTATCCTTTATGAATGATCTAATCAAAGGAATCAAGGGGGACAATATTTTTTCAACTGTAATGGCCAAGGGTGATAGAATTGAATTCGTTGAGGCAACTATCGGTCTTCCTGGTGGTTTAAGTAAATTCTTATGGATTTTAGGAAGTGTGTAAAACCTGGAATTACAGGGTGCAAATTAATAGAAAACTCTCAAGGGTTTTCATCAATAGTGCCCAACTGCTTATAGTGATCAATCACACTCCCCGATAGTATTGGCAATCTCAAATGATGGATTATTGGATATCGGTACATATACACATATGTACATGTACACATATATTATATATATATATTTAATATATAGATTTACCCCCCTTTTTTTGCGAATAGAGTTTTTTATAATATAATTTTGCATGTATTCTATCTTGTTTTGATTATAAATATGTACAGCATCATTGTATATTGATTTTTTTTCTTTTGATTTTTGCAGAAAACAGATTGTTCTTGAAAAAGGCTAGTTGAAAGGCCCAAACGTTGATTTATATATTTTGTTTTGAACATTGAGCCATATACTTTGTAGAGTTTTTTTCTGTAATAAAAATATTTTTTCTCTTTCATTTGAGTGCCGGAGTTCTTCTCTCTTATATATCTACATTTTTCTCTGTGCACCATACTTTATATTGGGGGTGAGCACCCCTTACCTTATATTAGTCATTGTATTTTTGGGTGTTGTCTCCCTTTTTTATTTACTCATGTCTTTCAATACCTTATCCTATAATCCGGATGAGGTTTCCACCATTATATCTCAAGTAACCACTCCAGGAACTTTTTTACATACTTCGGCTGAAGAATTAAGAAGTAGAGACTTGGAGAAGGATTTGCGGAAATTTACAGCGTTGGATTTACACGCATCACTCTTGCTGAATATCACCGTGTACACGTATACCTAGAGGCCTCAGAGTTGCTCTTAGACCTACTTTATTCCACGATAAAAAGACTTCTGCACCAAATTTGAAGCCATTCTCAATAAATGTTCCATGACCTTATAATCTTACGATTGATTTTTTGCAGAAGGAAAATAACAGAATTAAAGAAAAATATTCAACAACAGAACAGCAACTTGTCAACACCTACTCATCAGATGACTTAAAAAAACTTAAGGAGAAACTAGACAAATCTATTTCTGAATTTCGAATGGTTGGAAACCAAAAAAAGAAGCAAATTTTTACGTGATACAGAGGATTATAAGAATAACCAATCTACCGATGGCAGAATACCGGCTCCTTGAGAAACCGCCGTTTCCAAAGCGGAATTACAGTCCCATTTCACAAGTTCGGACAGCGACTTTTTACAACAAGTTCGTCTTTTTAGGACAACGCCCATACAGGTCATACAGAGAAGACGCGGCGGGGGAGGGGCCGGCGGCTCCAACAACACCATGGACTCACACAAGATGACGACTCGTTCACAGGTATGGACACAACCACATCGTTTATAACATCTCGTCTCAATGCCTCTTCCAGCGGAAATAGCCTTATTACAGAAGGGTTGACTTTTTGTCCGACCTCGCTTTAATACATTCTACTCGAACAGGAATTACAAGATTTTTCAGGACTCTAAGACTTAAGGTACATTTTTCAACACATCCAATAGAGGACTCTATTATCAATAGATCTTAGATCTCCCAGTTTTCCTTAACGGACTCTGGGCTAAAGAATTCCTAGTTCTATCCAGCCACCACATACTTACCATCCCATGAACATTTTTATTGATTTTTGTCAAAGAAGGACATCAAGGGTATTTTGAATACGATTGAGAAAGGTCAAATGCATGTTAAAAATAATCTTACAGTTGAGAACACAGATTGCTTCTTGCATTAAAATCTAATAAGACATTGAAATCAAACCACAGATAAGGGGGGCGCGATAGTAGTTTTAGACCGTTCCTACTATATGGAAGAAATCATGTTACAACTTTCGATATTAATACTTATGTACCGATATCCAATAATCCAACATTTGAGATTGCCAATACTATCAGGAGTGTGATTGATCACTATAAGCAGTTGGGCACTATTGATGACAACCTTGAGAGTTTTCCTCATTAATTTGCATCCTGTAATTCCAGTGTTTTACACACTTCCTAAAATCCAAAAGAATTTACTTAACCACCAGAAGACCGATAGTGCCTCAACGAATTCAATTCTATCACCCTTGGCCATTACAGTTGAAAAAAAATTGTCCCCCTTGATCCTTTGATTAGATCATTCATAAAGGAAACAACAGATTTTCTTGCTACACTTAGAGAGTTGGAAATATACCACCTAACTCATTTCTGGTGACTATAGATGTCAATAGCTTATATACGAGCATTGGCCATCAAGAGGGTTAGGTGCAGTCATCAGATTTCTCAGACTCCATAACTAATTTCTCAACTGATCAAATAAGTTTCGTAATGACCTTTTGGAAATTATTCTGACTAAGAATTTTTTCTTTTTGGTGACCAGTTTTTACGTACAAAAGAGGGGAACAGCCATGGGATCTAATATGGCACCCCCGTATGCCAATATATATTATGGAGATTTTGAAAATTTAATATGTCTACCACACCCTTCATTTAACACTTTATCATTTATTGGAAACGCTTCATTGATGATATTTTTTTCATTTGGACCGGGGTGAGGAAGACTTGCTTCACTTCTTTAATGATCTCAATACCTATGTTCCAGGACTGAACGTTTTCTATCCAGTATGATTCACGATCAATCAATTTTTTGGACACTCGGGTTATTATTAACGAAGGGGTTTAGTGGAGACTGATCTCTATGTTAAACCAACAATAAAAATAGCCTTCTTCTATACTCAAGTTGTCATCCTCGTCACATAAAAAATTCTTTACCTAAGTCTCAACATTGTAGGATTGACAGGATAGTTCCAATCCAGAAAACTGTATTCTCAGACATAAGGAAATGGATGAAAAATTCAAAAAGAGGGGCTATCCTATTTTTTCAGCTAGTGATTCTCTTAGACGGAGGAGACTTGACCAACCAAGAACAGATCTAGAGTACCGTTTGTTAGAACATTTCATCCATTTAATTTTTAATCAATAAATTTCTTTTAGACATTGGGGATTCTTCAAAATGCTTATCCCAATATTTCTGAATTTTCTAATGACCTATGATCTGTAATAAAAGAAGTTCCAATATCAAAAATCACCTAGTGAGAGCTGATATTGGCTCATCAAGGATAAATATGACCCAAACTGTTTTTTTCCACTCCAAAAAAAGGCACTTTTCCTTGCTTAATTGCCTACAATGTTTCAAATGTGAGTAAAGGTGACTCTTAACCCACCCCGCGAGGACGTAGTTTTCCCATCAATGGGTTTTATACATGTAATTCTTCCTACGTTTGTGTATCTTATAAAGTGTCCCTGTGGTTTAGGCTATGTTGGTGAAACCACTCAACATGGCGTGATCGCATTTCGCAACAAAATCCACAATCAGATGTGGACGCACTTTTCTACCCGTTCCGGCACATTTTTCACCAACATAGCCATAACATAGTGTTAGGTCGCGGAACGCACCAAATATATAAAGTGGAAGGTCTTCGCAGCCCGGGGTCCACCGGCAACAAACCTCTGCTAGTAAGAAACAAAGAACGAACTCGTTATCCCCGCAGAGTCGCAAAAAAAGCCGTAGCGCTTGGGCAGTATCAGACCTGTTAATTCACAACCCGCTAACGGGATGCCACAGTGCTATAGGGCATTTTGGGCAACTCCTTGCTTCCATGAGCCGCAAATAAAACGCAGGCGCTGTCTACGCGAAGCGAACCCGTTACTCACAGAGCCGCTGAGAACAAACACCGTGTCCTGTCGCTCTCAGGCACACGGTTAATTGCTAGCGAGCATAAATACTGGTCATGCGCAATGTCCTCACGGAGCCCCCCCGCAATCTAGGCCTGAACGCCAGACCCGAATACCAATCAAACTCCTCACCGGTTATCCGGTAATCTAGGGCATCTAGGACACCGACCCTACCACTAGCACACAAAACTCCTCACCGTTAAGTCGGTATTCTAGGGTATTTCACCGGGTCCCTAACCCACACACGCATGACCACACTGGCGCAAGCATACAAGGTTATATTAGCGCATGCGGCCCCCATGCTACCCTTTTTATAGCAACAG
Source organism: Oophaga sylvatica (assembly GCA_033576555.1). NCBI lineage: Eukaryota > Metazoa > Chordata > Amphibia > Anura > Dendrobatidae > Oophaga > Oophaga sylvatica. The sequence goes on along the minus strand of JARQOD010005987.1, from coordinate 5,154 downwards.
CCACAGGACCCTTCCAGGAAAAAAGGGGACCAATGAAACCTTTCAGAAGACTAGTAGAACGGGCCTTCCTGGCGGGCCAAAGGAGCTCTGCAGTACCGACAGTGACCCCCCCTGATCCCAAAATGAGAGATCTCACCTGGGCACGCTCAGAAGGGAAAATGCAGGACTTTACCCCCAAAGACGTCGCTCCGAACGGCTATAAAGCAAACCAGAAAGGCAGCAGCAAGCACTGCCCAAGGGAGGGCAAGACGCTTGGAACGACTCCCTGCTGACAGGCTCCACTGCGGCCGGAGATAATGGGAGACCCAGCGGCCCCCTTCGGACCCCCTTGTCGGAGCGGGAACCGAACCCTAACTTACCCCCCTCCTAGGGCCCCCCCCTCTTCCTCGCTGCGTTCAAGGCAGCAGACCGGGCGTGAACATGCTCGGCGCCCCAAGACCATCCCAGCCCATACCCCTCCATCCCCCAAATAAAAAATTTTTGCCCCGACCACCTTACCCCCCCTTGGCGTCACCTCATGGTCATCCGCAGATACCCGATGTCCCGACAAGATCAGAAAACCGGGACAAGAGCACGGGTTTTCCGGAGGGACACGTGAAAGGTGTCGGAGATACCCAGGCGTGTGGAAGAGCTAAACAAACCACAGGGTTAACCTGCCAGGACCTTGAACGGACCCAGGTAGCGGGGTGCCAACATGGCTCAACAATCGCAGCCTGATTTACGGGCGGAGAGCCACACCAAATCCCAAGCAAATTAGGACGGGGCGCCGATGGGCACGGCCGAAGACCTCATCCTCTCTTTGGAGGCCTAATGGCATCCTCGTGCGGTCCCAAATGTCCCTGCCTCCACGCCCAGTCTGCCACCCTGGAATCGGCGGAAACACGGGCATAGGCACTGGACCCCCGCGGACTGACCGTTTTCAGGAGGAAGGGCTGTCCGGGGAACACCACAGCATTGTTTAATGCAAACTCAGCCCAGGACAAGGAGCCCAGTCAACCTGCCTGGCGGAAAAGTCGTAAAGGTGACCAAGGTCTGGTTGGCCCTCCCCTACAACCCATTCGCCAATGGTACCTGAAGAGAATTAACTCAATACGAGTAGACAAAAGCTCCTCCAGAACCGGACGCAAACTGGGGACCTCGTCACGACAATCTTGTCCGGCAAGCCGTTTAAACAAGATTTGCCTAACAAAAAACCTGCCAGAGCCCGTGCGAAGGTAACCGTGAGTGGCACCAGGCACCATTTTGAGAAATGGTCGTGATTACCCAAAAGATGGTGCAAACCCCAACTTGGGCAACCCACCACAAAGTCCACCCAACCCATCTCCCAGGGCCGTCTGCCCCGGCAAAGGGTAAAGTAACCCAGCTGGCCGTTGTCGTGGAGACTTATTTTTGGCGCAGGAGACCACCCCGAACACAGTCCCCCAACATCACGCCATATGCGCCACCAATATTCCTCGCCAGCAATTCAGTGTCCTCTTTGCCCCAAAGTTCCACCCACCTGGACAATTCCCAAGAGAGACCCCGGTCGCAAAATAGTAGGCACAAAAGTCTTGCCCGGGGCCAGACTCAGCGAAAAACCGGGGCCACTTTCTCAGGTCTCCTGTGGGGACAAAGCCGAGGCCCCTACCTCCTCCCCGAGGACACCACAGAGCAGAGAGAGCTCGGCACAAGTTCTTCTCTCCCGGGAAAGGAAACAGTGTGAAATGAAACCGGGAAAGAAAAAAGGACCATCGGCTTGGCGAAAAAAAAGCCCGGGCTTCTGAAGAATACCGGGATCCGTGAAGACGGAGGGAAAGCGAGCCCCCAAAAGTCTCCACTCCGAGGGCCAACTTCATTGCGCACTCCCTGTCCCCGATGGAATAATTCCTCTCTGCGGTGTGAAGGCTTAGAGAAAAAGAACATGGATGCTTCCGACCTTGACACCTTTTGGAAAAGGACGCTCCACACCAACGGACGGGCATCCACCCCCCCATATAAATGGCTACAACACGGGCGATTAGGGAGGGAGCCAGTAATAGACTTAATAGACGTGAAGGCCTTGGAGACCTCTTCAGACCACAATTTGGGATTAGCTCCCTTTTTTGGAAGGCAACCACGGGAGCTACCCCAAAATTGAGAAGGGGGAATGAACTGACGGTAGTAATTAATGAACCCCATAAACCTGCAACCGCCTTTAGAGAGGGGGTTTCTTGCCAGTCCATCACCGCCTGATTTTGGCAGGATCCATACCAATCCCTGGGCGGAGATAATAGCCCAGGAAAGGTAAGGACTCCTGCTCAAACACACATTTCCCAACTTTGCGAAAGGGAATTTTGCCCGAGGAGGTCGAAGACCCTCCAACATCCCCCGGGGGAGTCAATATCTGGAGAGAAGATGATATACACCAATAGACTACACCGAGGTGGAGAGCATATCCCGGAAGATGTCATGACAAAGTCTTGGAAAACGGTGGAGCATTACAGAGCCCAAAGGGCACACCAAATTCGTAATGCCCATCCCTGTATTAAAAGGCCGTTTTCCCTTCCCCCCCTCACGATCGAATCAGGTTAAAAGCACCGCGCAGATCTGTTTAGTGAATACCTTGCTCCCCAAGCCTATCAAATAGCCAGAGATCGGGCAAACGGGTACTTTTTTTAACGGTGACTTTTAAAAGACCCCTGAACAATACAACGACGCAATTCTCATTTTTTCTTCTGCACGAAGAAAAATCCCCCCTGCCGTGACACCGCTTCCTAAAAACCCCCTTGCCAGGTTCTCCTGAATAAATCACATGGCCCTGTCTCAGGAAGAGGGAGGGGATAGAACCCTTCCCCGAGGAGGTTCTGCGCCGGCAAGGGTCGATAGGACAGTATAGGGGCGATGAGGCGAAGATCTCCGCAGCCTTCTTGGAGAACCTCTGCAATGACCAGTAGGCTTGGGAGTGGATAAGACCGGGAAACTCAGTAGGGTAACCTAATGCAACTTCTGACACATTGCCTGACTGCATCACTCCAACCCAGATCCACCCGAAGTCCACTCTATAATGGGGAGGAAACGGAGCCAAGTATACCTATAGGACCGTCTATTCCCTCGGGAAGGCGAGTAGGGAATAAATTCCTGATGGGAAGGAGATACAGACAAGCAAGTGGGACGTCTGGTGTTAATTTGTGGGGCAATGACACCCATTCCTACCCGAACATCACTGATTGTCAAGCGCCACCAAGGTATTGCATGACGGCGACAAAGCTAAGGAAAAGAAATTCCCCTCTGCTCCTGAGTCCCAGCCAGGTTCGGCGGTGAGAATGGAAGAACCAAAGGAATTGTCCCTTTAAATGTTATCTTGAGAAAATGCCGCGTCCTAGTGAACCCCTCCCAGGGCCACAACGAGATCGCTTCCCCCCCGAATCGCTGTGGACATCTGTTGGCAAAGTTCCGTCTGCTGACAATGGTTTACAAACCCGGATACTCGGACGGACCGAGACTTAGGTCCTGCATAGGAACTTCTGTGGCCTTTTGATTCGGACGCAGATCGGGGAATCAGAGGTTTGGCAAAGGAGAGCCAACCGAAACCCCCTCACTGGGCCCGCTCCAACCTCCGCCGTGAAAACGGGGTCAAGCGGTAATATGGAGATAAGCTTCTCCAGTGTGGCGGGAATCTCCCTGGTAGCCAAAGCGTCTTTAACATGGTCAGCCAGCCCCCGCCATAATTTGGAATAAAACTTTATCAACCAATCTAGCTCATAGCCAGAGTCCGAAACTGGACGGAAAACTGACTGACCAAAGACAACCCTGTGTCAATCCAGCATTTACCCGTACGTGGGTGACCTGGGGCCAAAAAGACCTTTTTTAAAAGCCTCCAAGAAACGAGGGCACTCGCCCCACATCATCGCGCTCCCACAGCGGCTTGCCCACCCAAACGCTCCTGGCCCCGAGAGTAGAGAAATACAAAACCCACTTTGTGCCCGATCCTGGAAAAAACGGCAGCCAGAAGCTCGAGATGTAAAGCACTGACTCACGAATCCCCGACATTGCTTGCTACAACCGGCAAACTTGTCAGGAACGGAGGTGGGATAATGTGGGCAGAGGGCAGAGGCAAACTGGCGCGCCACGCAACGCCTAACAGCGACTGGGTAAACCACACTGAGGTTGGCTCCAAGACCTCCAACCTACCCTTCACTGCGGATGTACTGCAATAGACCTGTTCGTCCCCATTTTACTACCAGACCCTGCGCTAATATTATGTTAGGGTCGCGGAACGCACCAAATTATAAAGGGAAGGTGCTTGCAGCCCCGGGTCCACCGTGCAAGCAAAGCCTGCTCTAGTAAGATGACAAAGTAGCGAACTCTGTTATCCCCAAGCGCTAAAATAAAACGCCGTAGCGCTTGTGGCGAAAAGGGAGACTCTGTTAATTCACAGAGCCGCTAACGGGATGCCACAGTGCAAAGCGATATGGCGAACCACTTGCTTCATGAGCCGCAAAGTAAAAACGCTAGGGCGCGTCTAGCTCAGAGCGAACCCTGACGTCACAAGCCCTGAGAACAAACACCGTGTCCTGTCAGGCTCTCAGGCACACGTTAATTGCTAGCGAGCATAATAGGGTCATGCCTAATTCCCACGGGGAGTCCCCCCAATCAATGCGTCTGAACGCCAACCCTGAAATACCAATCAAACCCCTCCCGGTTAGCCTAATCTAGGGCATCTAGGACACCGACCTGACCAGCTAGCAACAAACTCCTCACCGATTAAGCGGTATTCTAGTGGCTTATTTTTAGCCGGGTCCCTAACCACACACAGCAAGCCAACACTGGCGCTAGCCATACAAGGTTATATAAGCGCATGGCGGCCCGCCATGCTACCCTTTTATAGCAACACCACAGGACCTTCCAGGAACAAGGACCAAGAAACCTTTCAGAAGAAATATAGTAAAGGGCCTTCCTGGCGGGCCAAAAGGAGCTGCTGAGTACCTGAGCAGTACCCCGACTCCAATGAAATCCACCTGGGCAGCTCAGAAAGGAAAATGCAGGACTTTATCCCAAAGAACTCTCCCAGAACTGCTATAATACAGATCCAGGAAAGGCAGCAGCAAGTCACTGCCCAGTAGTGGAGTGGGCAAGACGCTTGGAACACGTCTCGCGAGCAGGCCCACTCCGCCGGAGATAATGGGAACCCAGCGG
>JARQOD010005986.1:21026-45195 GCA_033576555.1 Oophaga sylvatica | reverse complement strand
AAAAAAACATTTATCTAGGGGGGGGCCCCCCCAAGGGGAAAACAGGGTGCCCCCCCCAAAGGGGGCGAAAAAACAGAATAAAAAAACCCACCCCCCAAAGAAAATAAACACAAAAAAACTTTCTAAAACGTTGCAGGAAAAGGGAAGCACGGGTTTTTCCCAAAAAAGGGGCCAAAGCAATAACACCGCGAGGATCACGGGGGGGGAAAGGGGTTACTATTTAAATTTTCCCATTTCATAAAACACCGGGTTTCCCAAAATTTATCGCCCCCCTTTAAAACCCTTTTTTTTAAACCAAAAGGGAGCTTATTACTTTCAGCAGCCCCCAAAGGGGGAAACCCCCAAAATAGGAGTTGACCCCGGAGAGTTCACAACACTTGCCTATGCCCCCGTACTTATCCCCCCCTCCTGCCCCAGTGTCTCCATCCTCCCCCCTTGCCCCAAACCCCGCCCTTGTCCCCATTCTCCCCCCTTTTCCCCCAAATCCTCCCCCCCTTTTCCCCCTTTGCCCTGTGGTGCCCAAAACCCCCCCCGTGCCTCCTTCTCCCCCTTTTCCCTTCACCCCCATGCCCCCTTCAGCCCCATGGCTCCATTCTCCCCATGCTCCAATTCCCCCCGTGTTTCCAATCTTCCCTTTCTCACTTTTGGCCCCGTGTGTCTCAATTTTTGCTCTTTTTTAAATTTTGCCCCTGTATGTCCCCTTTCTGCCCCTGTGTCCCTTCTGCCCCCCTGTTTTCCCTTTTTGCCCGTGCCTCCAATCCCCGCTTTTCTCCCATTTCCCCTGTGTCCCCAATCCCCCCCTTTTTTTTACCCCTCCCCCCGTGTCCCCTTCTGCCCCTGTTTTAAAAATCTGCCGCTTGCCCCCATTCTCCCCGGGGTGTCTCTATTCTCCCCCGTTCCCCCTTCTGCCCTTTTATGTCTCCTTTCCCTTCCCCCCGTTGTCTCCATTTTGCCTCGTGTGTCTCCATTCCCCCCTGTCCCCCAATTTTCCCTTGTTCCCATCTTCCCCTTGTCTCCCATTTCCCCCCGGTGTCCTATTTTGCCCCTTTTTCTCTTTTGCCCCTGTGGTTTTCCTTTCTCCCCCCTTTTGGGGGCCCCAAAACTTCCCCCTGTCTCCATTCTCCCCCTGCCCCCCAAATTTCTCCCCTTTTTTTCCATTTTTGCCCCCCGTGTGCCCCAAATTTCGCCCCAGTTCCATTCTCCCCCCGGTCCCAACTGCCCCTTCCCCCTATTTGCCCCTGTTCTCCATTCTGCCCCTGTTTTTTTTCCCATCTCCCAAATTTTTCTCCTTTTTTGCCCCTGTGTCCCCCTTTTGCCTGTCCCCTTCGCCCCGTGGTCTCCATTCTGCCCCGGGGTGTCCCCCAAACTCCCCTTGTTCCTCCTGCCCTGTCCCCCTTCTCCCCCCGTGTGTCTTCAATCTCCCCCCTGTGTCTTTAATCTCCCCCCTTTTCTCCAAATCTGCCCTTGTCCCCCTTTTTCCCCCTTTGGGGTCTCTATTCGCCCGGGTTCTCCATTCTCCCCCTTGTGTGCCCCAAATCTCCCCTTTTTTCCGTTCTGCCCCTGTTTTCTCCTTTTTGCCCCTTTCCCCCCTTTCCCCTGTGTGTCTCCATTCGCACTGTGTCTCCAATTGCCCCTGGTCTCCACCGCCCATGCTCCATTTTTGCCCCTGTGTGTCCCCAACTCTTCTTGCCCCTTTCTCCCCCGTGTGTCTCCTTTCCCTCCCTTTGACGAAGGGGAGAACATGGCCCCATCTGTCTCCATTGTGGGGGGAAACATACCCCCGTTTAAAAATAATAAAAAAAAAATTTAAAAAAATTTTTCTTTTTTCCCTTTGCCCCCCAAAGCGCGAGATCAGGCTGCTGTGTGAGCGGGGGCCCCCTGTGGTGACACATTGTCAGTGAGGGGGGGCGGATGAAAGGGGGGAAAAGGGCCTGTGATAATGATGATGCCCCCACAGGTCCTTCGCTCTTTCATTTCTTGTAGCTCTTGATGTCGGCGGCCCTTGGCTCCTCTGCTGTAGTTGCCCGGGGCCCAACCCAGCGCCCCAGAGGGGGGCCCAGACCCAAAAGCCTTGGGGCCCGTTTGACTAGAACCCACAGGAGCGGGGCCCCTGACCTAGGGGCCCCCTTTTTGGGTACTGCTTTTAAACCGGGCCCCCTTTGCAAAAGGGCAAAGCCCTGATGGCGGCCCTGGAGGGGGCCCCAAAAATTCCTTCAAAAGGAAATGAGAGTGTGAGGAGAGGTCCCCAAAAGGGGAGAAAAAAAACCCCATTCAAATAAGGGGAAGGGGGTAAAATTTTTTTTAAAAGTAGATTTAGGCGGACCCCGGGGTTTTGGGGTTTGGGGCGGGTTCTTCAAAAAAGTTAAGAAAGTTTTGGTTTGCCCCCAAAAACCGTCCCCAAGCCCCAACCCCAAAAAGAACCCCCCTTCTTTTTAAAGGGGGGCCCCAAACATCCTGTTTCCCTGCGTCATGTGCATGAAGTGCGCCAAATACTTCTGATCTGCTGAAAAAATCTTAAAACAGTCGACGGCGTGGTTCCCCCTAAAAAATGACGCGGGAGCAAACAGCTTGATCGGAAAAAAAATTTACTCCAGTAACTGGTGGGCTGAGGGGTTTATTTCCCCCCATCAGCCAAACCCCTGCTGCTATTAAAAAAAGCAAGAAGGCGGCAGTGATGGGAGTTTTTTGTGAACTGCAAAAATACAAGGAATTTTACCCACAATTAAAACCCCAAAAAAAGTTTAAAAAGGGGGGAAAATTCCAAATGTACACCCCAGAAATAAGCCAAAAGGTAGTGCAAAGAAAAAAAATTTATAATATCCAACCCAGAACATAGTAAGGCAAACCAAAGGGGGAAAATAGAAACACCGGAAAAAGGGGGAAAACTAAGTACAAAAAAAAATTCGGATTTGCAAAAAAAAGGGGAAAAGAAAAACAGCTAAACAGTCGAAGCCAGCCCAAAAACAATAGGTCTTTCTCAAATCCCCAAAACCAAACTGTGACAATTAAAATACTAGCTTTTTTTAAAAAAAATTTTTTTGGAAGGTAAAGTGGGCTGCAAGTCACTGGTGGAATTGACAGTGCGGTTTGCTCTCCCAGATGCTTGTACGTTGAAGTCACTGCTGTTTTGGCCCCGGCTCGGAACGGGGAAGGGGGAAATGAGTTAATCTTTTTTTTTTTTTAAAATAATAAAAATTTTTTTTTCTTAGGTAAACTATTCCGAAAAAAATTTTAATTATAGGGGGGGACTTGTGCAACAATAGACATTCAGCATAACAATAAACAACTCAAAGTAGATACCAAGGGAATGAGGGCCCTGTCGAAAGCTTACAATCTAGGGAGGAAAAAGGGGGGAGACACAAAAGGTGGGGTAACCAAGGGTTTTCATTTTTCCCCCCAGCCATAGAAAAAGGGGAATCGGGTTTTCAAAAAATTCTGCATAAAATTTTTAAAACAGTAGGGTTGAGCATTCGATAGCAAAATATCGGGTATCGGCCGTTTTAGCTGTATGGGAAATTTCCCTTTTTCCCCGGTTCCTTTATTTTCGTCTTATCGGATACCCGAATCGGGATTGTCACTGTAACTGTCGGCCGTCGGTGGGTTTTGTCAGGGTCAGGGCCTTTTTTGGAAAAATCTCCCCGGGGGGCCCCGTCCTGCACTGCTTCGGCCGCCATCTTTTTTCCCCCGGGGGGACTGCGTTTCTCGCGATAACCCCCAGTGACTGCTGGGTTAAAAACCGGGGCCCCCAAAACTCAGTCCCCCACGTCACCGCCGGGGGGGAAAAAAATAACACGGCTGCGTTTCAATGAAGGGTCTCCTTTTTTGCGATGTGCGAGTGGATCGCGGGGGGACTATCGTTATGGACGGGGCGGAAGGTGGGGTTTTGTTGGGGTTTTTTTTTTTTCTTTTTTTTCAGGAGATCGATGGGTCGCAGGAATGAGAGAGTAAAAAAGAAAAAAAAAAAAAAATGTTGTTCTTTTATTTCTTTTAAAAATTTTTTTTTTGCTGTGTCTTTTTTTATAAAATTTTTAAAATTTTTGGATTTTAAAATGGTCGGTGTCTTTTTGACCCTATCCCTTATTAACCGGCTTTTTGTCAACCCCCCAATCAACGGGACAATAACCCCTTTTTTTCCCCCCCTTTCCCCCCCTTTCGGGCAAAAAGGGAAAAGGGCCCGGGGAAAAAACCACCAAATTTTGGGAAAACTTTTGATGCCCAAAGTGGGGCTGCTGTAGCCCGGGGATTTCGGGTTGAGGGCCAAATCATGGGCCCTTTTCGTCTTTTTTACCCCGCAGCAGTCTGCATTTTACTTGGGTGGGGTTTAAAAAAAATAGGGGGATCCCCCCGTTTTTTTTCGAGGGGATCCCCCCTTTTTTTTTTAACCAGCCAATAACAGACTGCGTGGCCCCGGTATTAAGGCTTGCAAGGTCCCTTTGGGTTTTGGATCTTACCAGCCGAAAACCAGCCGGGGGGCTGCTTCATCTGGCGGGGTTTAAAAAAAAAAAAGGGGGGGGCCCCAGCCAATTTTTTTTAAGGGGGGCCCCCTATTTTTGTTAATCAGGAAAAATATGCCGACTGCGGGCCTGGATTACCCGGGCTGGCAAGGTCCATGGATCTGGCTCCTTAACAGCCTAAAAACCCCGGCCCACTTTTTTGCTTCATTTTGGTTTTTAAAAAAAAAAGGGGGGGGCCCCACGAAAATTTTTTTTGAGGGGACCCCATTTTTGTTAATGCCAAGATTTTTCGGGGGAAGCGGGCCTGGTATTATCAGGCGGAAAAGGGCCAAAGGTCTTGACTCCTTAACAGCCTAAAAAATCCAGGCCTCGCGGGGTTTTTTTCATTGGTGGTTAACAAAAAAAGGGGGGAAACCCCCCCCCCAAAATTTTTTTGGGGGGATCCCCTATTTTTTTAAAACAGCCAAAAAATTTCAGCTGCTGGGCCCCGGTATTATCGGCTGGCAAGGGGCCAGGGGGTTTGGCTCCTTAACAGCCTAAAAACCCGGGGGGGCCCAGCGGTTTTTTTTCTCGGCGGAAACAAAAATGGGGGGGGACCCCAGCCAATTTTTTTGGAGGCCCCCCCTTTTTTGGTTAATCCCAAAATTACAATGCTTGGCCTGGTATTATCAGGGGGGGTCCATGGTTTTTGGCCCCCTTTTTAAACAGCCTAAAAACCCAGGCCCACGGTCTGCTTCTCTGGCGGGTTTAAAAAAAAAATGGGGGGGACCCCACGCCTTTTTTTTTTCAAAGGGGGCCCCCCTATTTTTGTTAATCATTCCCTTGACGTCACTGATTGGTCCCTGGCTGACCGGGAAGTAAAAGGGGGAAAAAACAATCAAAACTTTCCATTTAAGGGCCCCTCACATAGGCGATATCGCTACCGAGACCCGGTTTGCGAGCACAAATTTTTTGTGACGCAGCGGGAAAGGCTCCCAGCGATATCGCTGGTGGGGAAACTTCAGGGGGACGATCAGCCCCCCGGGCCGGGTATGCTGTCGTCGCTAAAAGGGTCGGGGACCTTTGTCGCGGTTTCCCCCTGACGGGGCCCCACATCGTGCGGGGGACGGCGGGAGCCCAAAAAACCCGGGGGGGAAACCCAAAGGTACACGGGGGGTTTTCCCCAGGCGCGGGGCTCCCCCCCCAAAAACCCCCCCTTTTGTACCTTGGAACCAGCGCCAAAGCGGGGGAGGGGTTATCCAAGGTACACAGGGGGTTTTTTCCAAGCGCTGGCGGTGCCTGGAAACCCGTTTTGTCCCCTTGGTTACCGGGGGATCGCGGCCCCCCCCTTGTCACACGCACAAATTGCTGCCTGCAGGGGGAAAAACCAGCGATAAAAAAAGGGGCGGGCATTTCTCGCGACACGATCCCCCGGGAGGGGCGATCGTCGTTTTAATGTCACCACAGCGAACGTGGGGAGCCCTCGGCCCACAAAAAAATAGTAAAATTTAAAAGCAGCGATCTGGGGAGCGATATCGCTATGTGAGACGGGTTTTTAAACGATTTTTCCCGCAGTGCCCGGGGCCCCCGTCGCTCCCCTTTTGGGCCCCTCAGCAGCGATCATTTTAGCGATACACCAGCGACCCTGAAAAGGCAATCGTTGTCGGGATCGCTGGTGTACGTTTGTGACACCCCCCTTTACTTCTGTCAGCCAGGAGAGGAACTCTTTTTTTTTGGGGTTTACTGTGAGGCTGCGCTTACGGGGCCCCCCCTTTGCAAAAATTTTTAAAACCTTTCGAAGGATTCCCCCGGGGGACCTGACTGGCATGGGGGTAGGTAAAAAAATTTTGCTTTTTTATTTTATTTTTATTACAGGAAAGGGTTTTTTTCAGTAAATAAAAGATGGTCAAAAAAAATGTGTCTTTATTTCTTTAAAAAAGATTTTTTAAATTTAAAGGGGTTGTGTTTTATTTTTTTTCAGCAATAGGAAATTTAAAAAATTTTAGTTGTCAAAATTGGGCAGCTCTCAATTATTAACCTGGCTTAAGGGGCCCTTTCAATGGGAAGGGGGCTTCCCCCCTATTCCCCCCCGCCCCCACGGGCAAGGGGGAAAAACGGGAAAAATCCCCAAAAGGGGGGAATTTTTAAAAAAGTTTGTTTTCCTGGGGTGTCCGGGGGGAAAATTTTAGTAGCCGGGGGGGGAAAAAAAAAATGGTCCCTCTCTGGGCTATTATTATCTGCCCCCACTCACGGGTTTTTTTTTGTCTGGTTGGGAAAAATAGGGCGGGACCCCCCGCATTTTTTTTAGAATTTTTTACCTCAAAATATATATACATGTCTTTTAATTTTTTGGGCACAATTTTTATATATTTATATTTTTTGTTCAACACTTTACATGTATTTAAACCGTTTCAATTGCCCCGGGGGTTTTTTAAAAGGGAGAACCCGGGCAGAAAAAACACTTGGTGTAATTTGGGGTTTTAAACCCTTTTTTTTTCTGTTTCCCTTTTCTATCAATTTGCACAAAAAATTTTAAAACAGACTATGTGTGCAAAAAATTTTCCCCCTGTAGGGGTTTTTAAAAAGGGTAAATCGTAGCAAAAAAAAACCCCTTTTTTTTTCCCCAAAATTTCCCCTTTTAAAATTTTTCCCCTTGGGGGTGAATTTTTCACACCCTTTTCTGATTTAATTGTTTGTGCAAATTAGATTTTCAAAGGACTGAAAAGCCGGGTTTTAACCCCATGTACACCCCAAATGTCATTTCAGTCGGGTGACTGAAATCATTTTGGGGTTTTACAAGGGTTAACCATGTCTTTTATGCCCCTTTTCTACAAAGGGCCCCGGGGGACACGGCGACAAAATCGGAAAGACTGCATGCGATGAAAATCGCATTGCGGCCCTATGTTAATTTTGGGGGGGAGCCCCCCAGTATCAGATTTTTTGTGGTCCGTTTTAAACGTTGTGTACAACCCAGCATGTGCGAAATTTTCCCCGTTTTTGGGGCGAAATCCCCAAAAAAAAGTCTTTTGGGGGCGAGAAAAAATTGTTTTCAAAGGCCACACTTGTGATTTTTCGATGAAAGATCGGGTCCTTTAGAAAAACCCCGGGAAAATTTATCCCGGCTATCTTTTAAAAAAAACATGACGCTTTAAAAAACTAGAAAAAAAATATATCCCATAAAAAACTTTCAAATTTTTTAACAGTCATTGTGACATGTATATATACTTAAATTTTAAGGGCCCGAAATTTTACAACGAAATACCCCCTAATTCAATGCCGGGGGTTTTTGGAAATCACAGAAGCCGGGCTGAAAGATACATTGTTTCCACATTTAAAAAAATGTAATTTCATGTATTTTTTTTATGTTTGGAAAAATACAAAATTTTTTTAGTGGTATTTGGCAAAAAAATTTTAGACAGTAGGGGGTTAAATTTTAAAAGGGGGAATTTTGTTTAAAAAAAAAGGTGGGCCCCCGTATTTTCTCCACCAGAAAAAAGCAAAACGAGTGGGGGGAGATAAAAAAGCCAGGGGGGGCTTTTTTTGTGCCCCCCGGCTTTTAACATCTGCCCCCCGACACCCCAAAAGGGCAAATCTATAATTAGATTCGCCCCTTTTGGCACTTTTCCCCCTATTTTCCCCCCGCCCTGGGACCCGGGGGCGAATGGGTTAATCTACCTTACTGTCACCTTTCAATGAAAGGGGACCTTAAGGCAGGTTAATGATTGAAAAATTTTAATTAGACAATATCAATTATTAAACCTATTGAAGTAAATAAAAAAAAAACACATTTTAAGAAAAAAATAATTTTAAAAGAAATAAAAACAATTTTTTTTTTACCATTTTTATTTTACACAAAAACCGGGGCGAAGCCATTGACCCCTTTTAAAAAAAAAAAAAAATAAAACACATTTTTCTTACCTATTCCCCCCATTTTTCACGTCCCACGCTGTTTAAACCTTCAAAAAGGGGTTAAAATAGTTTTTAAACGATTTACCTTTAATTAACCCCTACATGTCTAAAATTTTAGCACACATAAACCATGAAATTTTGTATGTTTAAAAACTATATAAAAATACATGAAATTACATGGTTAAATGTGTGGAAAATGTATCTTTCATGTGGGCTTCTGTGATTTCACTGAAGCCGGCAATTAATTTAGCGGCTAAACAGTATGTAAAAAGTGTAAGAACTATAAATATATGTATATATAATATATGTCACAATGACTATTATAATATATATATATATATATATGTGTATATATTATTCTTTCTTTTGGCATTTAAATACTTTTTCTTTTGGATCCATTAAAAGTCAGTTTTCCCAAGCCTGCGAGAAAATCTGCAAGTCGGATGAAAATCGGATGTTACAAGGTACACACACATGCGATTAAATCGCATCTTTGAAGGAAAATCGGATGCCAGAAGGATGTGTGATGTTTTTATTTTGATCCGATTGTCGACCGTCTAAAACGGACCGATTTTTTGTGGTTGTGTGTGACTCCACCCTAATTTGCACAAACAATTAAATCAGACATGTGTGCAAAATTTCACACTGTAGGGGTTAATTTTAAAAGTGTAAATTCGTAGCAAAAAAAGTCCTTTTTTTTACAACGAATTTCACCTTTAATTAACCCCTACAGGTGTGAAATTTTGCCACATTGTCGATTTAATTGTTTGTGCAAACAGATAGCAACGACATGAAAAGACATGGTTACCCCATGTACACCAAGTGTTATTTCATGTCGGGTGCTTCTGTCTTTTCCTGAAAACCGGCTTTCCCGGCAAAATTTAATGAAGAGTATTTTACTATGTAGAAGTGTTTTTAAACTTTACATATATGTATATTATATGTCACAATGACATGTTTATATATATAATGTATTCTATGTGTGTATATTTAGTGTTTACAAGGAAGAATGAGTTTTTTTGTTGCGTTTTTGTTCCCATAGACTTACATGGGACTTCCGGTATCGGTATCGGGTATCGCCGAAATTTTTGTGATTCGGCGATACCATTCCGATTCCGATCTTTAGGATATCGGAAAGTATGCCAAATCTAGTTAAAAAGTCAAGTATGTAACAGTACGACACAGAGGCCTATTAAATGCATAAAGCGGGTGAGAACATAATAAGAGATACCTGATTATGGTAGAATTTTTTTTTTTTTGAATAGGCCAACAGGGATGTTAGGTTTAATGGTAGAGGCGGTATGCCAGTCTGAACAAATGCATTTTTAGGGCACGCTTAAAACTGTGGGGATTGGGATTAATCATATTAACCGGGGTTAGTGCATTCCAAACAATGGCGCAGCACTGAAAAGTCTTGGAGACGGGAGTGGGAGGTTCTGATTATTGAGGATGCTAACCTCAGGTCATTAGCAGAACGGAGGGCAACGGGTAGGATGGTAGACTGAGACGAGGGAGAAGATGTAGGGTGGTGCTGAGCCATGGAGTGCTTTGTGAGTGAGGGTAATAAGTTTGTACTGGATTCTGTAGTGGATGGATAACCATGTAATGACTGGCACAAGGTAGAGGCATCGGTATAACGATTGGTGAGGAATATGATCCTGGCTGCAGCATTCAAGAAGATTGGAGAGGGGAGAGTTTGGTAAGAGGGAGACCGATTAGTAGAGAGTTACATAGTCCAGACGAGAGAATAAGAGAAACAGTAAGAAAAGGTTGAATTCTAGAGATGGTTTTGAGGTGGAGATAACAAGAGCGAGCCAGTGATCAGATATGGGGGTGAATGAAAGCTTGGAATCAAGTATGACCCCAACACAGCGGGCATGTTGCGGGGAGTAATGGCGGAACCACACACTGAGAGGCAATGTCAGGCAAGGTAGGTTAGTAGAGGGAGGAAACACAGAGGAGTTCCGTTTTTGACAGGTTCAGTTTCAGATAGAGGGAGGACATGATGTTAGAGACAGCGGTAAGACAATCACTGGTGTTTTCTAAAAAGGCAGGCGTGATAACGGGTGAAGAAGTGTATAATTGGGTGTCATCAGCATAGAGATGGTACTGGAAACCAAATCTACTGATTGTTTGTCCAATAGGGCAGTATACAAAGAGAAGAGGAGGGTGCCTAGGACTGATCCTTGAGGAACCCCAACAGTAAGGGGAAGATGAGAGGAGGAGGAACCAGCAAAAGATACAGTGAAGGAACGGTCAGAGAGATAGGAGGAGAACCAGGAGAGAAACTGTTATGTTTCGGTAACTGGGAGAAAATAGCAAAAAATAGCAAAAGCGGTAATACACCAGAGAGGCTGGAACCTATTGGATTGCAGTAACCTGAACTAACCACACAACCAGAGGTAGTCGTGGAGCGTTCCTACGGTGATCCTAGACGCCTCGTCACAGCCTGAGAGATAACTACACCTAAAGCAGAAAGATGAAAGCTATCTGCCCCGGAGAAGATCCCCAAAGAAAATAGGAAGCCCCCAAACATGTAATGGCGGTTAGACAAGAAGAAAGCTCGGACACAGACAGAAAATAGAATGAGCAAACGCTGGGGCCCAATCTGTCTAGAAAGAAAAGTACAGGATAGAATTCTGACTGCAATCCTCAAAACCCTAACAAAAATACCAACACTTCTGATTGCCAAAAAACCTGAGATCACACAATCTCATCCACCTAAATCAGATCTCTGGTGTAACAAAGCGCTATTCAGCAAATAAAAAGTAACAAAAGAGCAAAGCAAAAGTGCAGACACAAACGGAGCACAATTGCAGCGCCAGAACCCCCAAAAGGGACAGGCTGCATTCCACTGCAGGCAGCAAACCAGCAGAGAAAATCAAACAAAGGAAAAAAAACAGCAAACACTTACCGTATATACTCGTGTATAAGCCAAGATTTTCAGCACCTTTTTTTGTGCTGAAAATGCCCCCTCGGCTTATACACGAGTCATAGGGCAGAAACCAGCGGGGGAGGGGATGCGGCGGCAGGAGCCGGTGGCTGGGACATCATACTAACCCTCCCCGTGCCATCGCTGAACGTCCCTGCAATCCTGCGTTCTCCCCGGCTTCCTGCAGCTCTCCAGCGCTGAGCGGTGACATAATACCCGCTCATTAAGGTCATGTAATATGGACGCGACGCCACTCCCATGGGCGTGGCCTCCATATTCATGGCCTTAATGAGCCGTATTACGTCACCGCTCAGCACTGGAGAGCTGTAGGAAGGCCGGGAGAACGCAGGATTGCCGGCCGGGACGTTCAGCGATGGCACGGGGAGGGTGAGTATGATGGAGGAGGATGGGGGGAGTGTTATGTTACGGTAGCTGAGGAGTGCAGGTAAAAATGCAAAAATATAGCAAAAACACAAAATAAGAAATTGTCTTATCTGATAGCAGGAGATGCAGACACGACACAGCAGGCTACAAGGGAAACTGGAAAGAAGGATTCAGACCAGAACAATGATCACCGGCAACCCTGATGGGAAAATGACTCCCTTATAAAAGACCAATCAGTAACACCTGATTCCCAGTCCTCACAATCCTCACTAGTACCGCTTGTAACCACCAGAGGAGCCTCTGCTCAGAACTCATCTCAAACCCATTCACAACAGTACCCCCCCTTGAGGAGGGGTCACCGAACCCTCATTTGAGCAACCAGGTCGGTCAGGATGAGTTCTATGATACGCACGGATAAGTCTCCTAGCATGGATGTCCGAAGCAAACACCCAAGAATTGTCTTCCTGACCATAACCTCTCCATTTAACCAAATACTGGAGTCTTCGTCTAGAAAAACGAGAATCCAATATTTTCTCAACCACATACTCCAGATTGCCCTCAACCAAAACAGGGTCAGGAGGCACAGCAGCAGGAACCACTGGCTCAACAAACCTCTTCAACAAGGACTTGTGGAACACGTTATGGAGCTTAAATGTCCCTGGAAGAAGCAAACGAAAAGAAACAGGATTAATAATCTCCATGATCTTATAAGGTCCAATGAACCTAGGCTTAAATTTAGGAGATGCTACTCTCATAGGAATATTCTTTGAGGACAACCAGACCAAGTCCCCCACTTTAAACCGAGGACCATCAGTCCTATGCCGATTAGCAAACCGCTGGGCCTTCTCCTGAGAGAGGGACAACCTCTCCACTACCTGGTCCCAAATCTGCTGCATACGCTCAACAACAGAGTCAACACCTGGACAGACAGAAGCCTCCGTCTGTCCTGAAGAAAATCGAGGGTGAAACCCAGAATTACAGAAAAACGGAGACATCAAAGTGGCAGAGCTAGCCCTATTATTAAGAGCAAACTCAGCCAAAGGCAAAAAAGAGACCCAGTCATCCTGATCAGCAGACACAAAGCATCTTAGATAAGTCTCCAATGTCTGGTTTGTTCTCTCAGTTTGACCATTGGTCTGAGGATGAAATGCCGAGGAGAAAGACAATTGAACACCCAGTTTAGAACAAAAAGTCCTCCAAAATCTGGAAACAAACTGGACTCCTCTGTCAGACACAATGTTCTCAGGAATGCCGTGTAAACGAACCACGTGCTGAAGGAACAATGGCACCAATTCAGAGGAGGAAGGCAACTTAGGTAATGGCACAAGATGTATCATTTTGGAAAACCTATCACAAATTACCCAGATGGTGGTCATTCTCTGAGAAACAGGAAGATCGGAAATGAAATCCATAGAGATATGGGTCCATGGTCTCTTGGGCACAGGCAATGGCATCAACAAACCACTAGAGCGAGAGCAAGGCTTGGAGCGAGAGCAAGTCCCGCAGGACTTCACAAATTCCCTGACATCGCGAGACAAGGTAGGCCACCAAAAGGACCGACTAACCAAGTCTCTGGTACCAAAAATTCCGGGATGCCCAGCCAATGCGGAACAATGAATCTCAGACATCACACTCTTTTTCCATTGGTCCGGGACAAACAATTTTCCAACAGGGCAGCGCTCGGGTCTATCCTCCTGACACCCCTCCAGAGCAAGTCTCAAATTGGGCGAGATGGTGGAAAGAACTACACCCTCCTTCAAAATAACAGAGGGATCAGATAGCTCAGGAGAGTCCGCAAGGAAACTCCTCGAGAGGGCATCCGCCTTAACATTCTTAGTGCCAGGAAGAAAGGAAACCACAAAATTAAAACGTGTGAAAAACAAGGCCCACCTGGCCTGTCTAGGATTGAGTCGCTTGGCAGATTCCAGATAGACCAGATTCTTATGGTCCGTAAGGACCACCACCTGATGTTTGGCTCCCTCCAGCCAATGTCTCCACTCTTCAAAAGCCCACTTCATGGCCAATAACTCCCGATTACCCACGTCATAATTACGTTCAGTAGGAGAAAATTTTCGAGAGAAAAAGGCACAAGGGTTACTTTTAGAGGTCTCTGGATCTTTTTGGGACAAAACGGCACCTGCCCCAATTTCAGAGGCATCAACCTCCACCTGAAATGGCAGAGAAACATCAGGCTGCCGTAGAACGGAGCAGAAGTGAATCTCTGCTTAAGTTCCTGAAACGCAGAGACTGCCTCAGGAGGCCAATTCACCACATCAGAACCCTTTCTGGTCAAATCAGTTAATGGTTTAACAATAACCGAGAAATTACCAATAAATTTACGATAAAAATTGGCAAAACCCAAAAATCTCTGAAGAGCCTTTAATGAAGTAGGTTGGACCCAATCACAGATGGCCTGAACCTTGACCGGGTCCATTTCAATAACAGATGGGGACAAAATGAATCCCAGAAATGAGATCTTCTGTACGCCAAAAAGACACTTTGATCCCTTCACATACAGAGCATTCTCTCTCAAAATCTGGAATACAGTTCGAACATGTTTCACATGAGAGTCCCAGTCATTAGAAAAAATCAAGATATCATCCAAATAAACAATCAGAAACTTGTCCACAAAATCCCTGAAAATGTCATTCATGAAGGACTGGAAGACGGAAGGAGCATTAGTGAGCCCAAAGGGCATCACAAGGTACTCAAAATGCCCTTCAGGGGTGTTAAATGCCGTCTTCCATTCATCCCCGTGCTTAATGCGAATAAGGTTATACGCCCCCCTGAGGTCAAGCTTGGTAAACCAAGTAGCGTTTTTCACCCTGGAAAACAGGTCAGAAATCAAGGGTAACGGGTATTGATATTTCACAGTAATATTGTTCAAGAGACGATAATCAATACACGGCCTTAATGAACCATCTTTTTTGGCCACAAAGAAAAAACCGGCACCTAAGGGTGAAGAGGATGGTCTGATATGACCCTTCTCCAATGATTCCTTGATATAAGACCGCATAGCGTCATGTTCAGGTACAGACAAGTTAAAAAGGCGACCTTTAGGGAATTTACTACCCGGCACTAATTCAATAGCGCAGTCATAGCTCCTATGGGGAGGTAAGGATGCAGATTTACTTTCGCTAAACACATCAGAAAAATCAAACAAAAAGTCAGGAACATCCTCAGCCTGGGGGGAGGCAGAAAAAACAGGAGTGTTGGTATTAACACATTGGCAGCCCCAACTGGTTACAGACACAGATTTCCAATCCAAAACAGGATTATGAGACTGTAACCAAGGGAAACCCAGCACTATAATGTCATGCAGATTATATAGAACCAAAATTTGCAGCACTCCTGGTGATCAGGTTCAACCCTCATTATCACCTGAGTAGAAAACTGGGGTTTATTCTCAGCCAAAGGGGTAGAATCGATCCCCAGTAAAGGAATAGACTTCTGTAGGGGTATCAAGGGAAACCCACAACGTTTAGCAAAATCATAATCCATCAGGTTAATAGCTGCTCCAGAATCAACGAAAGCCTGAGCAGAAAATGAGGACAGAGAGCATATCAGAGTGACAGTTTAATAAAAACTTAGACTGAACACTACCCAAGACAATTGAGCGTGCAAAACGTCTTCCCCGCTTAGGGCAGACTGAAATAGCATGAGAGGCATCACCACAGTAGAAACATAACCCATTGCGCTTTCGAAACTCATGACGCTGTGCCCAGACACCACTCCATCACACTGCATGGGCTCAGCAGCTGGCTCACAAGGCAACACCATTCTACGCATACTTCTCGCGCTCACGCAAACGTCTGTCAATTTGAATCGCTAATGACATAGAATCATTGAGACCAGAGGGGACAGGGAATCCCACCATAACATCCTTTACATTATCCGACAGACCCTTCCGGAAAAGGGCCGCCAAAGCGTCGTCATTCCACTTGGTCAGTACTGCCCACCTACGGAATCTCTGACAGTATAACTCAGCGTCATCAAGCCCCTGATTTAATGCCAACAAGGCTTTTTCAGCTTGATCAGTGACATTAGGCTCATCGTACAATAACCCCAAGGCCTGAAAAAACGCATCAACATCACTCAAAACAGGATCCCCAGGTGTCAGGGAAAAAGCCCAATCCTGAGGATCGCCGCGCAGGAGAGAGATGATAATTTGAACCTGCTGCGCTGCGTTTCCTGAGGACTTAGATTTTAAGGCAAGAAACAATTTACAATTATTTTTGAAATTCTGAAACTTAGCTCGATCCCCTAAAAACAAATCTGGCATGGGGATCCTAGGTTCCACAACAGGCAGCCTAGCAAGATATGCAGCAATACTCTGAACCTCAGTGGCAAGCTGATCCACACGGCCAGACAACTGTGCAAACTCCATTGGGAGAAAAGATCCTCCCCAGCACCCAGAGATACAGAGGGAAAAAAAAAAAAAAAAAAAAAAAATGCAACAAACAGAAAAATATCTCTGACAACTTTTCTTCCTTCAAAATATTTTTTCCCTTCTGTGAGTACCATACAATTTTTATGGCCGGTGATACTGTTATGTTACGGTAGCTGAGGAGTGCAGGTAAAAATGCAAAATATAGCAAAAACACAAAATAAGAAATTGTCTTATCTGATAGCAGGAGATGCAGACACGACACAGCAGGCTACAAGGGAAACTGGAAAGAAGGATTCAGACCAGAACAATTGATCACCGGCAACCCTGATGGGAAAATGACTCCCTTATAAAAGACCAATCAGTAACACCTGATTCCCAGTCCTCACAATCCTCACTAGTACCGCTTGTAACCACCAGAGGGAGCCTCTGCTCAGAACTCATCTCAAACCCATTCACAACAGGGGAGCATAGAGGAGGACAAGGAGCACGGAGCAGAACGGGGGAGGACGGAGAGCACGGAGCAGAACGGGGGAGGACGGAGAGCAAGGAGCAGAACGGGGGGGGACGGAGAGCACGGAGCAGAACGGGGGGAGGACGGAGAGCACGGAGCAGGACGGGGGTGGGCACAGAGGAGAATGGGGAGTGCAGAGCTGGATGGGGAGCACAGAACTGGACGGGGAGGATGGAAAGCACGGAGCAGGACAGGATAATGGAGCAGGAGGAGGGGAGCACAGAGGAGAATGGGGGCGCACAGAGCTGGATGGGGGAGCACAGAGCAGGACGGCAACTTATACACCCGACTTATACACGAGTCAATAAGTTTTCCAAGTTTTTTGTGGCAAAATTAGGGGGGTCGGCTTATACACGGGTCGGCTTATACATGAGTATATACGGTATCTGAAGGAGAGCAGTAAACTAGCAGTGCTTCAAGCAAGACCAGAAGCAACAATTGATAACCGGAAAGGCTGCTGGGAACTCAGGCCACTTATATCCTACCATTCAGCGCCAGCTGAAGGCCATTCCGTAATCAGTTCATTACCCTCAGCAACCACCGGAGGGAGCCCCAGCTCAGAAGCCGCCTCCAGTATATTCACAACAGAGAACAATGTCCTTGAGGCCGATGGAGCGGAGCATAGTAAGGAGGAGCTGATGGTCCACAGTGTCGAATGCTGCGGAGAGATCCAAGAGAATTAGCATGGAGTAGTGACCATTAGATTTAGCTGTTAGAAGATCATTAGAGACTTTAGTTAGGGCAGTTTCAGTAGAGTGTAAAGAGCGGAAACCAGATTGAAGAGGGTCGAGAAGAGAGTTATCTGAAAGATAGCGAATAAGACGGGTGTGGACCAGGCGTTCCAGGAGTTTAGAGATGAAGGGAAGATTAGAGACAGGTCTATAGTTAGCGGCACAGTTTTGGTTGAGGGATGATTTTTTAAGTAATGGATGTATGTTGGCATGTTTAAATGAGGAGGGAAAGATACCGGAAGAGAGAGAGAGGTTGATTATTTTTGTTAGGTGAGAGGTGACAGCAGAGGAAAGGGACTGGAGGAGATGTGACGGAATGGGGTCACTGATGCAAGTGGTAGGGCGAGAAGATGCAAGGAGCCTGATTACTTCTTCTGTGACTGGTTCAAAGTCAGAGAATGAGCTGGATGCAGTGGGGGAGGGAGGACAGTGCATGGAATGAGGGGATTGGGAGATAATTTCCTGTCTGATGTGGTCAATTTTTTCTTTGAAATAATTGGCCAGATCGTCAGCGCGGAGATCCGTGGTTGGAGCCTGCACTTTTGGGTTCAGTGGGGAGTGAAAAGTGTCAAAGAGATGTTTAGGGTTATTGGATAGTGAGGTGATGAGGGTGTTGAAATAGGTTTGTTTGGAGAGGTGAAGGGCAGAGTTGTATGTTTTAAGCATAAACTTGTAATGTATGAAATCTTCGGGTAGATTAGATTTCCTCCACAGACGTTCGGCGCACCTGGAGCACCGCTGCAGGAAACGTGTTTGCAGCGTGTGCCGCGGTTGTCGGCGTCTGTGTCGTATTGTTCTATGTATAGGAGGTGCAGTTGCATCCAGGGCACTATGCAGGGTTTCATTGTAATGCTTCAGTGCAGAATCTGGACATGAGAGAGAGGAGATAGGGGCCAACGATGACTGCAAGTTCTTCATAAGTTTCTGGGTGTTAATGGCTTGTATGTTTCTATAAGGTTGTGGTCAGAGAGAAGGAGAGGGGAATTTGTGAAATCATCCACTGAGCAATGCCGGGAAAAAACCAAGTCGAGGGAGTTTCCATCATCATGCGTGGGGGAGTTAGTATGCTGCAAGAGGCCGAAAGAGGAGGTTAGAGATAAAAGGTGAGAGGCAGATGGGGAGAGGGGAAGAGCAATGGGGATGGTGAAATCACCCATGATGAGGGTGGGGATATCACAGGAAAGAAAATGTGGAAGCCAGGTGACAAATTGATCCAGAAACTGATGACAAGGGCCGGGAGGACGATACACCACTGCCACTCGCATGGAGAAGGGGATGTAGAGTCTGATGACATGGACCTCAAAAGAAGGGAAGACAAGTGAGGGTACTTGAGGGATAACTTGAAAAGTACATTTGGGTGATAAGAGCAGGCCAACGCCTCCACCTGCTCTGTTGTCCGATCTTGGGGTATGAGAGAAGTGTAGTCCACCATATGAGAGAGCAGCAGCAGCGGTGTCTGACTGCTGGATCCAGGTTTCAGTAAGAGCTAGAAGGTTAAGAGAATTTGAAAGGAAGAAGTCATAAATGAAGGGGAGTTTATTACACACTGAGCGAGAATTCCAAAGGGCACAATTGAAAGAGACAGAAGGCATGCAGGGAATATTAAGATTAGAGGGGTTTCTGAGTGTAGCAGTTGGAAGGTTTGACTTGCTATAACATGGGGGGCCAGGGGTTGGAGCAATATCTCCTGCGACTAAAAGAAGGAGAATAGAAAGAGTGAGCAGATGGTTTTTTATGCATTAAAGAGTAGCAGCAGAATGAGGGACATACAGGTCCTTCTCAAAAAATTAGCATATAGTGCTAAATTTCATTATTTTCCATAATGTAATGATTACAATTAAACTTTCATATATTTTAGATTCATTACACACCAACTGAAATTTGTCAGGTCTTTTATTGTTTTAATACTGATGATTTTGGCATACAACTCCTGATAACCCAAAAAACCTGTCTCAAAAAATTAGCATATCAAGAAAAGGTTCTCTAAACGACCTATTACCCTAATCTTCTGAATCAACTAATTAACTCTAAACACATGCAAAGATTCCTGAGGCTTTTAAAAACTCACTGCCTGGTTCATTACTCAAAACCCCCATCATGGGTAAGACTAGCGACCTGACTGATGTCAAGAAGGCCATCATTGACACCCTCAAGCAAGAGGGTAAGACCCAGAAAGAAATTTCTCAACAAATAGGCTGTTCCCAGAGTGCTGTATCAAGGCACCTCAATGGGAAGTCTGTTGGAAGGAAACAATGTGGCAGAAAACGCTGTACAACGAGAAGAGGTGACCGGACCCTGAGGAAGATTGTGGAGAAGGACCGATTCCAGACCTTGGGGGACCTGAGGAAGCAGTGGACTGAGTCTGGTGTAGAAACATCCAGAGCCACCGTTCACAGGCGTGTGCAGGAAATGGGCTACAGGTGCCGCATTCCCCAGGTAAAGCCACTTTTGAACCATAAACAGCGGCAGAAGCGCCTGACCTGGGCTACAGAGAAGCAGCACTGGACTGTTGCTAAGTGGTCCCAAGTACTTTTTTCTGATGAAAGCAAATTTTGCATGTCATTCGGAAATCAAGGTGCCAGAGTCTGGAGGAAGACTGGGGAGAAGGAAATGCCAAAATGCCTGAAGTCCAGTGTCAAGTACCCACAATCAGTGATGGTGTGGGGTGCCATGTCAGCTGCTGGTGTTGGTCCACTGTGTTTCATCAAGGGCAGGGTCAATGCAGCTAGCTATCAGGAGATTTTGGAGCACTTCATGCTTCCATTGGCTGAAATGCTTTATGGAGATGAAGATTTCATTTTTCAGCACGACCTGGCACCTGCTCACAGTGCCAAAACCACTGGTAAATGGTTTACTGACCATGGTATTACTGTGCTCAATTGGCCTGCCAACTCTCCTGACCTGAACCCCATAGAGAATCTGTGTGATATTGTGAAGAGAAAGTTGAGAGACGCAAGACCCAACACTCTGGATGAGCTTAAGGCCGCTATCGAAGCATCCTGGGCCTCCATAACACCTCAGCAGTGTCACAGGCTGATTGCCTCCATGCCACGCCGCATTGAAGCAGTCATTTCTGCAAAAGGATTCCCGACCAAGTATTGAGTGCATAACTGAACTTTATTATTTGATGGTTTTTTTGTTTGTTTTTAAAAAACACTTTTATTTTATTGGATGGTTGAAATATGTTAATTTTTTGAGACAGGTTTTTTGGGTTATCAGGAGTTGTTATGCCAAAATCATCAGTATTTAAAACAATAAAAGACCTGACAAATTTCAGTTGGTGTGTAATGAATCTAAAATATATGAAAGTTTAATCATTACATTATGGAAAATAATGAAATTTAGCACTATATGCTAATTTTTTGAGAAGGACCTGTATATACCAGCATTGGGGACATACATACCAGGGTGTGAGACCTAAATATCAGGATGGGGGACATGTACACCAGGATAGACCCATATGGGGGACATAAAGTATATATCAGGATGGATTACATATATATCAGGATGGGCCCAGAATCAGGAATATATATACCAGAATGTGGACATATATACCAGGAAGGAAGACATATATACCAAGTGTGGGGCAAGGATGGGAGACATATAAAAAAGGATGGACTCAGGATGGTGGACATATCTACCAGGATGAGGAACATATATACCAGGATGTATATTGTATATACTGTAACTGTAGATAAAATCATTTGAAAATGTTGCTTCTTTCTTCGCATTTGTGCTCTGGGGTACATTTTTGTGACATATAAGACAAAAAAAATAAATAAATTTTTTAAAAATTAACCCCTTAGTGACCACCACTATGTCTTTTACTTACCTCATGTATCGGACAATAACATCCCTGACTGGTGAAAATGCAGCAGCTGTCGATTGCACACTATAGCTGACACCCTACTGTATCAGTCATGGTTGGCATGAACCATGGCTTTTTAACTCCTCAGATGCTGCTGTAAATAGTGAATACAGCATCTAAATGGTTAACAGAGTGTGGAGGCTCCCTCTTTGACCCCATCAGCATCCTGAGATCTTGATCACGTGGTCCTGATATTTGCCTTGGCAATTCACAGCCAAAACACGGCCTTAGAGTCTCCTGGCTATAGTGGCCTGTTCAGAAGTTAGCGAAAACATGTATTTGGAAGTCGCCTTGCTACACTCATCAGGAGAGCTTTAAACTAGAACAATGTGGGAAGGGAAGCAAAACGCCAGCAAAAGCCATACACTTGACAAATACTATTGAGATTTCTGCTATTAGAAGTGAAGGGGAAGAACAAAGACAAAAAAAATTACATAATAAAAATATTGAAGGAAGAGAAACCAATCACAAACTAAAGTGTTTCTATACGAATGCACAAAGCATGGGCAACAAACAAGGAGAACTGGAGCTACTAACGCAGGAGAAGAAATATGATGTCATTGGAATCACTGAGACTTGGTGGGACGATACACATGATTGGAATACAAGGCTAGAAGGATACAACTTATTTGCAAGAAACAGACTTGATAAACGAGGAGGAGGTGTTGCATTGTATGTTAGAAAAGCGTATATCTGCACAGAGATTGACGCTTCAGAGACTGGGAGTTCTGTGGAAACTGTTTGGGTAAGAATACAAGGACAGAACAATGGAAAGGACACCATTGTAGGCATTTACTACAGGCCGCCTGTGCAAGCTGAAGATATGGATGAACTCTTTATGCATCAAATGGCCAAGTTCTCCAAAAAATATGACATAGTGGTCATGGGAGATTTCAACTATCCAGACATTTGTTGGGAATCTCTCTCAGGCAAAACTAACAGGTCCAGGAAATTCTTATCCTCTCTTGCTGACAACTTTATCTTCCAAAAGGTAATGGAGAAAACAAGGGGATCTGCTACCTTGGATCTAATCCTCATAAACAGGGAGGAAATGGTGGAGGAGGTAAGAGTGGCTGGGACTCTAGGAGGTAGTGACCATGCTATTTTAGAATTTTGGATAACAAGAGGAGGAAGACCTGTGAAGACTCAGACGTCAAGGTTAGATTTCAGAAAGGCAGATTTTAAGGAACTCAGAAAGAGAATTGGAGGGATCCAATGGCTGGATATCCTTAAGGACAAAAATGTCCAGGAAGGATGGAAAATCTTGAAAAATGAGATTCTCAAAGCACAATCGTTAACAATTCCAAAAAGAGGGAAGAATGGGAAGCATTTAAGGAAACCAGGATGGATGAACATAGAACTTAAAAACATGCTAAAAAGGAAGAAAGAAATGTTTATCAAATGGAAAGAGGGAGGCATATCTAAAGAAGAATATAATGCCGTCTGCAGAACCTGCAGGGCACAAATCAGATTATCTAAAGCTGACAATGAATTAAGGCTTGCAAGTGACGTCAAAAGCAACAAAAAAGGATTTTGGGGATACGTCAAAAGTAAAAGAAAAGTCAAAGATGCTATAGGATTTTTACAGGATGAAAATGATGAAATGGTAAGTCAGGATGTTGAGAAGGCTGAACTTTTAAATTCCTATTTTGCATCTGTTTTCTCTCAGAAAGGAAATGTAACATCAACTGATCTTCACTGTCCTATTAAAGGAATAGAAGAATCCAGGATATCTATAAACAGAAAGACAGTGAGGAAACACTTAGCTAACCTAAATGAATTCAAGTCTCCAGGTCCAGATGAATTACACCCAGGGTACTGAAGGAGATAGCAGAAGAAATTCTTGAACCACTGTCCATAATCTTTGAAAATTCTTGGAGAACAGGAGAAGTCCCAGAAGACTGGAGAAGAGCAAATGTTGTTCCTATCTTCAAAAAGGGGAAGAAGGTGGACCCAGGGAACTACAGGCCGGTGAGTCTGACTTCTATACCAGGAAAGATCTTTGAACAAATTATTAAAGAACATGTATGCAAGTACCTGGATAAGAATGAAGTGATTAAACAGAGTCAGCATGGGTTTGTAACTAATAAGTCATGTCAGACTAACTTAATTTCCTTCTATGACAGAATCACTGACTGGGTGGATCAGGGAAATGCTGTAGATATAGTATATCTTGACTTCAGCAAAGCATTTGACAAAGTATCTCACACAATCCTTATTGAAAAAATGACTAAGTATGGAATGGACAAGGCAACTGTTAGGTGGATTTATAACTGGCTTAGTGATCGGACCCAAAGAGTGGTTGTAAATGGCTGCACATCCAGTTGGAAGAATGTCTCAAGTGGGGTACCACAAGGCTCTGTTTTGGGCCCTGTATTGTTCAACATCTTTATCAATGATTTAGATGAAGGAATTGAGGGTAAACTGATCAAATTTGCTGATGACACAAAGCTAGGAGGGGTAGCTAATACTAGAGAAGAGAGAGAGAGGATTCAAAAAGATATACATAAACTGGAGCAGTGGGCAGCAACTAACAGAATGGATTTTAACAGGGAAAAATGCAAAGTACTACATCTGGGCAATAAAAATGAAAAAAGCATATACAAAATGGGAGGAATAGGGCTAAGTAACAGCACA
The DNA here is from genome assembly GCA_033576555.1 of Oophaga sylvatica. Taxonomy (NCBI): domain Eukaryota; kingdom Metazoa; phylum Chordata; class Amphibia; order Anura; family Dendrobatidae; genus Oophaga; species Oophaga sylvatica. The sequence continues at coordinate 21,400 of JARQOD010005986.1, read as the reverse complement.
TGTGAAAAAGACTTGGGTATACTAATTGATCACAGACTTAACATGAGTCAACAGTGTGATGCAGCAGCAAAAAAGGCAAATGCAATTCTAGGATGTATCAACAGAAGCATACAGTCTAGATCACGTGAGGTCATTATTGCCCTCTACTCCTCTTTGGTCAGACCTCATCTGGAATACTGTGTCCAGTTTTGGGCACCACATTTTAAAAAAGACATCAAGAAACTGGAGCAAGTTCAGAGAAGAGCCACCAGAATGGTGACCGGTCTGCAAACCATGTCCTATGAGGAACGGTTGCAGGATTTGGGAATGTTTAGCTTGCAAAAAAGAAGACTGAGAGGAGACTTAATAGCTGTCTACAAATATCTCAAGGGCTG